>JAJEJO010005691.1:364265-404705 GCA_020662805.1 Glaucomys volans
AGGAAGGAAGGAAGGAAGGAAGGAAGGAAGGAAGGAAGGAAGGAAGGGAGGGAGGGAGGGAGGGAGGGAGGAGAAGAAAGGGAGGGAAGGAGCAGGAAGGAGGGAAATGCTTTTTAAATGGTTATATGTAGTGTAATGGCTCCTGGGACTGTCAAAACATAGGAACTTGAGAAGGATGTCTCCTGTGTTCTGGCAAAATCGTAGAACATAGAATAGAAGTGATTTTCTCTAGGATGTGTAACCAAACAAACCTCCATATATAGATAATTTATTTTTTTCTGTTGTGCTACATATATATATTTAATAAGACTTTTCTACTTATCTCCATCCACTATAATTTATTCACTTACTTACATTTCTGTAAGTCCTACTAGATCATGTGCTTATTATGAGGATGAATGCTTACTGCTTCAGCTTCTAACTAGATGTTTTTTGTACATATAAACATTCATTAAAAGTGCTGATGCATATTGCTAAAAGAAAGAAGACGATCTGAAAAGGCTATATACAAAATGAAATTTTAGAAAAGGCAAAACAAAAAATGGAAAAAAATGTGGTTTTTCAGGGGTTTGGGGAAAGGGATAGATGGATAAATAGGTAGAGCACAAGGTATCTTTACCACAGGGGAGTATTCTGTATGATACTATAATAGTGAATATATGATATTATACATTTATCAAAACTTATAGAACTATATAACACAATGAGTGAACTCTAATGTAAACTATAACCTTTAGTTAATAGTTATGGTTCAATACTGGATTATCACCTATAACAAAGGTACCACACAAATGCAAGATAATAATAAGGGAAAGGTACAAGGGGAGAGGAGGTGGAAAAAGAGGAAGGAATCTGGGAGCCCTCTCTTTTTTCTGCCAAAATTTTCTATAAACCTAAAACTGCTATTTAAAAACAAAAAAAAGTTTGTTTTGTTTTTTAAAAAAGTATGTTGAAAAAAAATGTTTAGAGGCCATGATTTGCTGTCCAGGAATTGGAGTAATGTTAAATTCTTTCTCAAACTTTATAACTGCCATTAGAGTATTTAAAAAAAAAAAAAAAACTTCAACAGCAGCATATTAAGATTAATTTGGCCAAGCTGTAGTTTGAATTTCTTAGAATCTTTACATTTCTTACACACTGCCAATATCTTGGCAAGGCAAGCTCCTCAGAAAATCTCCCTACTTTTAAACATACTTTCTGGTCGTCAGCAGCCATGCCCCTTCTCCACTAATGTTTAAAGCGTATGTGCATACAAAGAAAGGGTTTCACATTTATTAGTAGTAATAGTTATTTGAAGGTTGTTTGTAGAGTTTTTAATCACATGAATTTCTTATCCTAGTACACTGTACTCAAATCATATAGTGTGTGTGTGTGTGTGTGTGTGTGTGTGTGTACCCAGGACCTTGTGTTTGTAAGGCAAGCACTCTACCAACAGAGTTATATCCCCAGCCAAATTATGTACTTTTGACTCAATTCTAGAATGTCTCATCTATTTTCTATCAAAACAAAGCTTTAAAATATGGTCCTAATATATACTTTTAGCTAATGTGTACTCATCAATTTTAATTCAAAGATACTGAAATAATTCAATACTTAAATGTTTAATTTATCTTAATATCTTACCCTTCCAACAAATGTTTCATGTATACACTAACTGCCAAGACCTGTGCAAGGCTCTTGAACAAAGAATAACTATAGAATAACAAAGAATAACAAAGAATAAATATAACCTATTTCCTACCATTCACACTTCTTTGAGTGAAAGAGGCAAATGTACAATTATCATATAATATAGTTATTGCCATAATAAATGGGGAAGTTTAAGGTTACTTGTGGGTAGAAATTGTCCAAAAAAAGACTGTTTTTATTGTTGGTCTAAAGATATCACAGTTAGAATAGACCAAATCTTTAACAGACAAGAGGGGGGGAAAAAAAGATAAGATAAAGAATATGAATAATAAGATCTAATATAAGATCTCTGAGTTGCAAAAGTGAGTAATTTACAGAGAAAAGGAATACAAAATGAGGACATGATTCCATGGGCAGTTGGAAGTAAAAAGGGAAGAGTGATAAATTTGGATGGATTATCAGGTACAAGAACTGAGCTTTAGCTACAGATTTGGGATAAAAGTAATGCAACGGGAATAAATGTACATACTGAGGAATTCCTCACAATGTATGAATACATGAGGGGCCTGGATCAAATCTCCAAAATATATCAACATTTAGAAGTTGATGCCAACAAGATAGCAAAAGAGAAACTTGCAGAGAACCCTGAAATGACTCAAAAAACTGAAGGCAAAGAACAGAATGCAGGATCATAAAATTCAAGACTAGAAAATGTGTTAAGATATGAGATAAAGAGGATCAGATGAAAAAGACCATAATGTGTTTATATGTACTTGGAAACTGCAGTATGGATAAGATTGTTATCTTAAGAGAACAGGTGGTATTTTTTCCTCTCCTCCCCTTCAGAGGCTATCATTTATCATTCAATGGCCTCCACCATTTATTCATTTATTCATTTTTTCAAAAAATCTAAAGAATCTTTTATGTTCAAAGAAATACAGTTCTTTAGAAAGAGAATGTGGACTCTTTCAGATGCTTGGGATATATAAAAATAAAATACACAAAAAAACCCTGTCCTTGTGGAATACCTGTTCTGAAAGTGGAGAAAAAAGACAATAAAAAATAAGTGAAGGGAAAGGGAAATTTTAATATTAATTTTAATATATTATTGAATGACTGAGATGTAATGAATTTGAGATAATGAATGTAGATCAATAAAATAAGTGACTTAATATGAGATCATCATAGCTTAGCAACAGAATACACTGTAAACTATCATTTATTTGCCAACATGATTAAGTGACTTACTAAGAACTTTGGCTCACTGTTGCTGATACCAGCATCAAGAGAAAGTATCGTACTGCGTATAGGTAGCCTAGGAAGCAATCAAAAATCTAAATCTGAAGTACAGAAGCTACAGAACATGTATTGCTTTCACACCCATGTAAAGTAGAATATCATAAATCTAACCATCATAAATCAGGGACAGCATCCAATGCTACTGAACTCCTATTAAGCAATGCTTTCATTACATCCCGCAAATCTGAGTAAGCTGGATTTTCATTTTCATTTAGTTCAAAAAATATATATAATTAATAAATTAATAACTTTTAATTTCTCAAGATTTCCTCTTTGACTCATGTGCCAGAAGGATATTTTTTAATGTACAGATATTTGGATATTTTTAACAATCTTTCCCTTATTTGTATCTGGCTTAATTTCATTGTGGTCTGAGGTAGATATTAAATGATTTCTATTCTTTTAAATTTAGGAGTGTTTTATGGACTAGAATGTGGTCTGTCTTGGTGAACGTTCCATGAGAGCTTGCATAACATGTTTATTATACTGTTGCTTGGTAAAGAATTATGTCAGTTATATGGAGTTAATTGATACTGTTGAGTTCAACTGTCCTTACTGATTTTCTGCCTACTGGATCTGTCCATTTCTTACAGTACTGATGTTTTCAACTATAATTGCAAATTATTCTGTTTTTCTTGTCTGACTATCAGTTTTTCCTCAGGTATTTTGAGCTCTTTTGTTAAATGCAAGCATGTTAAAGACTACGACATGGTCTTGGAAAAAGGCCCTTTTATCATTATGTAATACCCTCTTTGTCCTTCGTAACCTTCCTCACTAGGCAGTCTGTTTTGACTGAACTAATCCAACTACTGACTTCTTCTGATTACTGTCAACATGGTAAATTTTTTTCCATACATTTACTTTTACTTTATCTGTGCCCTTATATTTCTTGTAGATATCATTGGGTCTTCTTCTTTGGTCCATTCTGACAATAACTTATCTTTTAATTGGGTCTTCTTCTTTGGTCCATTCTGACAATATTTATCTTTTGGTATATTAAGATCAATGACATTTGAAGTGATTTTTGATACAACTGAATTTTATCTTCCAAATTTGTTACTGTTCTGTTATTCTTTTGTTGTTTTTTCCTATTTTTGTCTTCCACTTTTTTTGCCTTTTGTGATTTTAATTGAGCATTTATGTAATTTCACTTTCTCAGAATATCTGGTACTTCTTTTGTAACTTTTTTAAATGGCTGCTTATGAATATTCTAACATCCCTGTCATATTTAATACAATGGTAAGGCATAGGGAGAGGGGAAGCATTTTATAGTTCTGTAAGTCTCAGTCTTTTAAGGAGTCTTTGCCTTGGGACTGTAAATTTCACAAGTGCTTCCTGGTTTTAATTTTTTTTTCACCCTGTAGGTGGTATAGAATGGCCAGCATGGGCTGGAGTTGGGCATTTCCCCACCCACAGGTCAGTTATGCTCTAATAAAAACTCCAGCAGGATAAATGACTTCTCCAAAGTACTTGCCTTGTTAAAAACAGAATGTTCTGGTATATTTCAAAATGGCTACTTTCCCCCTTCCCCTGCTGGAAGCATGAGGATATCTGTTTCTTATATTCACTATGAGAACTTGGTAGAATCCATAGAGCTAGAACTCATGAAAGTATTGTGATCTCTCCTATGATTGGGTCCCTCTGGACTTTTTTGTTTCTCAGTCTCACCCATACTTAGCATTTAGACGTTCATAAATTACCATTAAGGTTTTCTCACCCTGGCATCAGTTACCATGGAGACTTCTGCTCATGTGTTTCTGTCCCTATAAATTGTGATTCTCTGAATTCAACTCTCTCTCCAATTTGGGGGGGGCAATTTTTGCTGTGTGACCTCTCTTTCCTTTTGTTCTCTGAAGAGTTACATTGATTTTTCGGCTTATTCAGCTGTTTGCTCATTAGCACAGAATAGTGACTTCCACTTCCTTATACCCTACACCAGAAGTCTTTTAGTTCACTTCTCATAGTTCTTTTGTTATCTGTCAAGTAGTCCCTCACAGTCCTAAGAGTCTTAACCATTCATAGAGTAATAGGCAATAGGCATCAGATGCCATGCTAGGCCTTAGATCAGTGCTTCCCAGGTTTGTCTTATTAACAGGATTAGAAACATCTGAAGACCTTTCAATATGTATACATGTCCACGGACTACCACCTACATATGTATAGGACAGAGTACAGGCATTTATGTTTTTCCCATTTTTAATAACTTGGAATTGATTGATTGATTGATTGATCACAAGTCCTACTGCCATCAACTCATATATACTTTTAAAAGCATTTTTCAGTGCTCTACATAACTGAAAATATTGCTCACATCTACTTCTTTCCATCATCATTGCTACTATAATTTACTACATTTTTCCAGTAAGCAAGATAATAACTTTTTAACTGGTGTCTTTCATCCACTCTTGCCATTTAAATTCATTTTTTCACAGAAGTCAGGTGATTACTTCAAAACCTAAGTAATATTATGCCATTGCCTTTATTACTCAGTGACTTCTTAGCATGAACTCTCCATGCTAACTAATAACACATTATAGAAACCAAGTCTTATTACCTTTAGTAATAGTCTCTTTCTTTTATAAATATGAGCATAGACTTATACCACAATGCTTTCAAGAAAAAAAGTTCAATGGGATAGAGAGTTTATGACCACGACCACATTTAAATGTTGTCATAAAATGCTTTTTACTGATAAACTGGAGTAGTACTATAAGCCTTTGATAAATTTTAATTGGCCATAAATTTATGTAATTTTTTTCTCTACAAAGATTGTCATTTTACCATTGTACTTTTTTTAAAGATACAGGTAGGCTGGATTTCTTTCAGAGTGAAAGAATCACTCAAAAATTAAGAAGATCTTTTCATTTCTTCAATTTTTTTGCTTGTTCATTTAAATAACACCTTAACTGCCAAGATTTGGCTGGATGAGAACACTATAATGAAAATATGAATTCTGCAGTGAGAAGTCTTAGGTTGAAATCCAAAATACAACACTTAGTAATTTTAAGAACTTGACCAATGTAAGCTTTATAAACCTCAGTTTATTTATGACTATGTTACATGGATATAATATCTCTGTTCTCAATTAAGAATTAAGAACAATTACTCTGTAAGTAAATTAAGAAAAGTATAGAGGATCCCCTCTAATTTTTCAGTTTATCACCTTTGTAATTCATCATCTTGTTTAAAGATAAGCATAACATGTATGCAAAGAAGCTATTTGAAATATGTTACTCTTATAGGCAGGCAGGATAGAACACACCTGCAAATCCTAGCTTACTCAGGATGCTGAGGCAGGAGGATTTCAAGCTTGAGGCCAGATTCCACAACTCAGTGAGATCCTACCTCAAAATAAAATAAAATAGAATGGGGTCAGGGATATAGCTTAATGGTAGAGGTGCCCTGGGATCCATCCCCAACAAAAAGAAAAAAAATGAAATATGTTGCTCTTTCATTGTATTACCTTCAACAAGTCTAGAAACTTGTAGTTTCTGCTAGGATTTAGATTTCCTCTAAATTTCTAACTAGGAAAATGAAGAGGAAAAAAACTGCAAAAATGTGGACAAGCTGTACACACTTTATTTATACACACACACACACACACACACACACTCTTCAGGATGACCTCAAACATGGTATGAAACTGAAGAACCGGAATGGCTTTCAGAAGGAATGTCACTGTAATATAAATGACTTTTACAAACGACAATGCAAGAAACTAATATTTACTACATGTTTAATGTCTCACATCATGCTAAATGTTCCACAAGCATTCCCTCGTTTATTAATTCCATTGCCACATGGGTTGACATTCCTTTTCTCTTCCTTTTATACACAAGAAAACTGATGCTCAAAAGGTTGCCTGTGCTTTCTTAAACAGCAATGTGATTTTGAACCAAACTGATTAACTTCAAAGCCCGTAGATTTATCCACTACGTTCCTCTAAATCACAAATAAAACACGCCCTTCTGAAAATGGCAAAGGCTCCTCATACTCACCGGACCTGAGTCTGGCTTATGGTGAGGGGCGGGAAAGGCGAGCGGCGAGTCGTCACTGCATAGAAGTTGGTCTGAGGGCTGCTCCCACCTTGCGACACCACGACTTTGGCTGAGGCAACCATTCAGGGCCGGCAAAGACTTCCCTTCTGAGGCGGTGGTGGAAGGTGGTTCCAGTTCCGGTTTCAGTGGAATATAGTTCCGGTTTGGGTTCCAGTATCTTTTTCCGGGTCACCTGCAGTTCCCGCCCCTCTCTCACCAAAGCTTTCTCAGTGTGGATTTTAAGAATATAGCTGACCTTGAGTGACTTCTCCAGGGAAGGATAGAGCTTCCTGGTTGAGGCCGAAAGATGTCTGAACTATGTGATGCCAGAGAACTTTGCTCCCATGACTTCTCTCTGCTGTTGATGTGGAGCAGAGGATAATTTCACACCTGTGTTGTGTTTTAGTAGAAAGTGTCACAGCCAGTCCCATTGACCCAGAAAGCTCAGCCCTGTGTATCCTGGTCATAAAAGCCATTTTGTACCTGGCAGAGCACCAAGGAACACTGTCTGAGGAAAAACAGTACAATTATGAGGCATGTGGGAAACAATTCTTATTCAGTGCCAACCTGCATCATCACCAAAAGGATCACAATGGCAAAAAAGATGTGGACATGGTCTCCTTGGTGGAGGGTTACAGATTCCAGGTGTCAGGGCTCCATTCTTAATAATCATCGGAGAGTTGATAGTGAAACAAGTCCTATGAGTGTGGTAAATACGGGAAATGTTCTTTACAAAGCCTTGACCTTATGCAACACTGGTGAGTTCACACTGAAGAAGGACCTTTTTGTTACAACAGTAGGAAACTTTTGTGAGGAGGCTGTGAACCTGGACTTAACCCCAAGCATCTGAACATCCGTAGTGCAGAGAGGCATTCCGCCTAAATTGCAGGTATGTGGGAAACTTTAAAGAACTGCCCTGTACTTTCTAACCTGTGCAGTACAGAGCCCTTGCCGGATTTATGTCAATGCCAGTTTCTGTCACCTCTACCACTTGACCTGAGATCCTACAGTGTATATTAATCACCCCAGTGTAATAAGAGAAAGCAAATATTTCTTTTTCTCTCCCATTCTGTGAAGAAAATCCAAGCCCTTAGGAAGGCATAGTTCTGACCCAATTTCAGCCAATAAGACCCAATCTATAATATAACTGGCAACTTGCAAAAAATGTTTATCTTTCTTCCAGTTTTTCTTTATGTTTCGTTGCTACCAAAGGCTGCCTGGGAAAAAGTATTGGATTTTGTAGTCCTAATTTGTGACCTGGATGCCTGTATTATTTTGTGGTCCCAAGGGTCACCCCAAGGAAGGGGAATAATTGTGACAAACTACAGTACTTTGGAGATACACATAAAATGGTTCCCTTTTTCCTAGGGAGTGTCCCCTAATGCCTAGCACTATTCAGGAGAAACTGTTCCCAGGGACTGCACAGAAACACATGCCCTGATATCCAGAATTGTTTGCTGGTGTCACTGTGACAAGACTACAGGATCCAGGCTGAAATCACAGTTAGTATAAAAATATGCATGTGATTAACAGTATTTGGAGGAGACAGCATCAAAATAGAACATACTTCTGAAAGTATGTCCACAGGTATTCCAGTGAGTATGGCTATGTGTATTTGCACCCCATACTGGTGTTTTTTTCCTGAAGTGAACATCTTTGTCAGAACAAATTTGGTTTTGTTTACTCCTATAATGACCTCAAGGACCTTGCTCCACAGTAAAGAAAATAAAAATAGAGAAATAGGAAGTCTCACAGTTCAAGGATGTGACTTTTGTCACACAGGTAGCATTTCTGTTGACTCCAATAGAAATTGTCTTTATAGCTTGTTAGTATTGCCTGCCACTGATGGAGGGCTGCCGGTCACCAGGCATAGATGAGTGAACATAGGTTGCCAAATATTCTGATTTCCTGTCAAAGTAGATCTGGACTTTGATTCAAACTATTTTTAAAGTTTTTTTGAAGTATAATTGACATTCTATAAACTATACCTACTTAAAATGTACAGTTGGATTAATTTTTACATGAAATATATGAAACCATCACAATCATGCTAGTGAACATATTATTATTATTAATTTTATGCCCTTTTATAATCTTTCCCTGCCACATCAACCCTTGAGACAAATATTGATTTCCTTATTTTCTACATAAATCCATATAAATTTCTCTATATATTTTCTATATAAATTTCCTTAAATTCTATATAAATCATATTTCCTGGAATATAATTGGAACTAAAAAAATTTGTTTCTTTTTTAAATTCTGTTTTCCTCATGCTAAATATTTAAGATTCATAAGTGTTGCTTATGTAAACAGTTCATTCCTTCTGTTACTAGTACTCTGTCATATGGATTCATCACTATTTATCCATTCTTCTGTTAAAGGACATTTGAGCTTTTGTTGGGTTTGGGCTATTATAAAAAACAAATTTCATATTTAAAATGTACACTTTGATATTTTGATAAATGCATACATGCTTGAAAACAAAAGGTTCTTCTTGCCATTATAATCAATCCTGTATAATACATAAACTTATTAATATAAGATGTTACAATTTGGATTTGAGCTCCTTGTTAACACAAGAATATTAGGAAGTGGAAGTGAAATAATTGGATTGTGAGAGCTATAACTGGAATCAGTTCATCCTAGTTTGAATGCACTAACAGTGGTAACTGTAGGCAGGTGGGGGCATGGCTGAAGGAGGGGGTCACTGGTGGCTTCCCTTTGGGGTTTACAGCTCCCTGGTGCTTTGCTTGCTCACAGAGCAATATCTCTCCTCTCTTTCCTCTCCTCTCCCGTCTCTTTTCCTCTCTCTCTCTCTCTCCTTCCTGGATGCCATGGGGTAAGCAGTTTTCCTCTGCCACACCCTTTCTACCACAAGTTCTGCCTCACCTCGAGTTGAGACCAATGAAGTCAGCAGACCATATACTGATCCTCTGAAACCATGAGACAAAAATAAACCTTTTCTCCTCCGTATGGTTCTTGTCAGATATTTTGGTCACAACAACAAAAAGTTGACTAACACACAAGGATAAACATTTTGTACAGAATATTTTCTAGGTATACACAATTGGAGAAGCATATATCTGAAGCTCCAGGAATTCTTCCCTAATCTTTTATCATTATTTGTCACTTCATGGCCATTCTTGTTTCAACTGGCCCCACATTACTAGGTTATTTTACTTACAATCCCAGACATCATGTAATTTAATATATAATGCTTTCTTAATGCATTTCTAAAATGCAAGTGCTCTTTCATATTCTAATACTATCAAACAAAAATAATTTTTAAATTTTAAAATAGATAAGGTTAATGAGCTGACAATTCACTGATTTCAAAAAACAAAAAATGAACCATCACTGTATGAAAAACATTACCATTGCTAGCAATAAAGATACATGAATTCATAGAAAAACAGCTATTCAATTTTTTATTCCCATATGGAAGAATTCAAAAGTGACAGTATTCGGTAGAAAGGATATGGTCATTCTTAAAATAGTTGGTAAGAGTGTGTATTAGTATCAGATTTTTTAAAGTTAATCTGGCATATCTTTTTTAAAATATATGTTGGCATATCTTTTTCATGTAGAAAAATTTTTTAAGAGTTTAGCCTAAAGAAAATACAAAAGTAAAAGAAAAATGTTAAAGATACAAATACTTTAAATGTCAAAAAATAGGATAATAGTAAATAACATTAAAATTTTTGCATATTATTTCCATTGGATAATATTTTGTCCTTTAAAATAATAATTAATAAGATAGCAAATACATTTCAATTCATATGCCAAATTTAAAAAAAATGAGTAACTTCATTTACCATGAACATAAATGATAAAATTAATAAAATACATATGTTTTATTATGGATCACATTAATTATTACATCAATACAATTAAGATAGAGATATATATTCAAATGTGAACATTTTATTCACATTGTTAGCAAAATTTTGTATATTTTGGTCATATTTTGTCAATTGCACTTTAATTCAATCAGCATCAATCAATCATGGTATCATTATAGACTACATGAACTTAATAGAACAAAAAACATTTGAAATGTTGTGCATTCATTAACATACAATCATAAAAAGAAATGACAAATTTGTGTGTACCTAAACATTAATATGTCTATAATTTCTCATAATAACGATAATAATGATGATAATAGAGTATCTATTACCTGGAGTAACAAGAAAACCATATTCTAGTATTGTTATGCATCTACTTCATTACACCTTAACTGTTAAATTTGAATTGTGATGGTTATACTGTACTTAAGTAGGAGAATGTCCTTGTCTGTGAGCCCAAAATAATCTGGGATGGTGGGGCATCCTATCAACAATTTACTCTCAAATGCTTCTAAAGAAAAAAGATCCTCATAATATTTTTTAAAAACATTTCTCTAAGTAAGAGATTATTTCAAAACAGAAAGTCAGTTTAAAAGTTTAATCAAGTGAACTCACAAATCACATCTGTAACGTTATAGCCTATTAGCACAATTTAGATCATACCTCTGTACACAATTTTATTTTAACAGCCTGACATATATTTTGTAATTCTACATCAAATATTACAATATTTTGTAATTCTACATTCTACCTTCAAAGAATAAGTGAACTCAGTGTTTCATAAAATCACATATGCTTAACTAGATGTAAATATTGCCATGTATTCCTTATGAATTGATTTATCCAATTTTACATGTTCAAAGGCAAGTGTGTAATTTGTTAGATATTAAAAAACAAAAATGATATTCAGTGTACTAAAAACATTTTAAGTTTGCTATTTATTTTCAGCACTTAGTTAGAATGTAGGTATCTAAAAATGAAGAGAGAGAGAGAGCTGTGAATAATGAAATTCTACAGTATGTGACTAATAGCAAATATGTTTGCCATTTCTAATGTGGTTGTTTGTTTTTTCCAAAATGAATGAAATTTGCAAAATATTAACTTTAAAAAGCAACTTATTAAACCACAACTTTTCTTCATATGCCTTACATCTAGAATTGTTTTGTCTATTTGACTTGGTCTGGAAATTGTATCAAGTAAAAGCTTCTTTATCATGAGAAATTTTTATTGATCTCATACTGGATCCTTGTGGTAACCATCCTGTGTCACTAAGAGCTCAAACATAATTGGTTTAATAGTCAAGTATAGAACTATGTTGCAGATGGATATCAAAGTCATCCCATTACAGTTTCTGGAATTTATGCCAACCGCTTCCCAACCCTACTGCCTCCACAATTTTGACCTGTCTTTCTTAAAACATAGTCATATGTATGTTTCTGGTTTGTGGCACCTGTCACATTCTCCTCCAGATTTGTTCACAACAGCTCACCAGTAAGAAAGGAAACGCTTAGGCATGGAAAAATGTCATTTGTTGGGATTAATAATAAACTCATGCTAAAAGTATCCAGAGATCTTCTTCAATTTTCTAAACACTTGTGATCATCATACCATGTTTGCTTTGTTCTTTCTAGTTCAAATAACATTCTGCTACATAAATAAAGAAAACTGCAAAGGATAGCATTGGAGAAAATTATGGATATTCAAGTATTTACTTTTACATTATAAGTGTGTCAGCTACTTCCTTACCTTTCCACCTTTATTTAGATATATATATTTTGTTTCAAATATTTTGAAGAGCAGTTTTATTACCCTCCCTGTGATTTAGAAATCCTAGTTCATTAGATGCTTTCACTTCAATAAAGTCCTTCCAATCTTGTGCCTTTACTTTCATTCTACCAATCTTCACATAGCTGGCTCCTTCTTATTCTCTTCTTAACTCCAACACCACTTCCTCCAAGGCCTCTCTTCATCACTGGAGCTTGTGGAATTCTTCCTCTTACCCTACCCATGTCACTCCATCCCAATTCTGCATTATTAAATTTGTATCATTTATAATTACCTACACTGATTTTTTTTCTGTCTCCTTAACCTAGAAGGGTAGCTCCATGAAATAGGAATGCTGCTGTCACCCTAGGACCTATTACTGACCCAATCACATAGTAGATATCAAATAAATATCTATTGAATACAGTGTTGATATTCAAACTATTCACTAGTACAACACAGATACTGAACAATAAAATAGAAGCCAGTTATGAATTGGAATTGTATCACTCAAGTATACAGACAAAATATTATCCTTGGTTAATTGAATGAGTGAATCTAAGCTTATGCCATCTGCCTCCTGTCCAGGAACTAATGACTATGTTCCATATTGCCTTTTTGTTTATTAAAATTATCTTCTTTGACTGTAAAGGACAACTTATTATTGCAAGCCTCACAAATATTTTCATAATATTTCTTCATATTGATTCCTTTGTCATATTTTCGTTATCTCAGTTTTGAAACACCGTTACTGAACTTAACATTTTTTCCTCTGACCCCTAGGAATACTGAAATGCCAAAAATGTTTTAAGTCTCAGGGTACAAATCAATTGTTCCTTTAGATTAGAATTTAACAGAGTCAGACTTTTCCCTTGTTTGCTTCAACTTTCTTCAGAGACTCAAAACTGGTAAAGAAAAAAAAATAAATCAAGTATTTGTCACATGGTTTGTTCGTTCAGTTGAAAATAGACAAAATGTGCCACCCCAATACTAAAAACGTTTCACTGTGTGCTGACTGTCACTCAACTGCAATGCTCATACTCACTGGGTAATAAGTTTTTTCAAGTCAGGACTAACTTCATTTTTTAAATCCCTGCCATGCCACTCTAAGTAGGATCATTATATTTAAGGTAAATTGAATTGAATACACCATATGATTTATCCAAGCTAGATTCCAGCACTTACTATAATTAATAATTTTACATTTCTCCTTGTCCTATTGTCCCAAATACTTTCTCTTCAGTCTTGGATTTCATTTGTGTATCAACTTTCCACTTTCCTGCTTTCAGATTTATTTTGTTTAATACAAGGGATAGCCTATCCTGCCATTTTTCAGTTCTGACTGCCATCTCACTAATTCACAGTAATAATTGAGATTGTTTATCTATTTATGATTAAATTTAAATTTAATTTTATTCACCATTCACACATTTTTGTAAACCTTTTCTCTTGTTTTCATTTAAGAATTAACAGGCAAACCCTTCCAAAGCATTGAGTTTAAATTTTATCTAGGTACTTCCCTCTTTCTCTAACATTGTGATAAAATACATTCATAAATACTCATGAGCCCCATTTTGCCTGGAACTCACTGAGGTAAACTAACCTTTAGTGATCTTCCTAATACTATGCCAGATACTTTAACATACATCTTATCATTTAGTCTTCATGCTTATGTTGTCCTAAAAGCTATTCTAAAACTGACTGGGCATTGTGGTACACACCTATAAACCCAGTGGCTTGGGAGACTAAGGCAGGAGGATCAGGGGTTCAAAGCCAGCCTCAGCAATGGTCAGGCACTAAGCAACTCAGTGAGACCCTATCTCTAAATAAATACAAAATAGGGCTGGGGATGTGGCTCAGTAGTTGAGTGACCCTGAGATCAACCTCTGGTACTTCCCCCCCTAGAAAAACTATTTTAAAAATATTATGCAACTGACCTAAGAAAAGATTAAGTACCATCACAGGTTAATTTTTAACCTGTATCTATGCCAGCTTATCTATTTGGGAAGATGTCCCTTCTAGTTCTTCTTTGTAAAACTTGGTGCAAAAAAATATTGTTATTCGGCACTACCTAAGCACACAGTTACTTAATGCCCAAGATCTCATTCTTTCTATAAAATTCTAAAATTTGTTTCAATATAGTAAAGATTTTCTTCTAGAAATCTATTTATTCCAACACAAATCAGGAAAAGAAGTGATAGTAGATAATGAACATTAGGATCTTTAGCAGACTTTCAAATGTATAGCATCAGTAAAAGGATCTGGGGATATACCTCAGTGCTAAAATACCCATGGGTTCAATTCCCAGGACCAAAAATTTAGAGATAAATAGAAAAATGAAATAAAGGCATACTATTCATTCAGCATCAAATGGAAGTTAGAAGCTAATTTATGACCGTAACAATAATTTGAAGAGAGAGAGACATTATCCAGGCTTACCGGTGCACACTGGTAATCCCAAAGACCACAGGGGTGGAGGCAGGAAGATGGCAAGTTTGACATCAGCCTCAGCAACTTAGCAAAACCTTGTCTCAAAATAAAAATTAAAAAGGGCTGAGGATGTAGCACAATAGCACAGTGTCCCTGGGTTCTACCAAGTACTACAATAAAATTTTTTAAAAAATAAAAATCTAATATTTTTCTAAAACAGCAAAAATATACTCCAATTTTTAAAATTTCTTTGGCTTAAGTTGAATTATATGTCACTGCCTGATTCTTTATCTTTTTTCTCAAAGGACTTCCAAAATCGCCAAGAAAATTTCATTCCCAACCTAAAAGAAAATCAAACTTGTGGCACAGACGCTTTGCATTTTTTAAAACTGTCATAGAATTGTAGATATATATGAAAAAAAATTAGACCCTATTGTAATAAACAGCCCTTTAAATGTACTAGGTGAAAAAATGTGGATTTTAAAAAGAAGAGACTGATGTTTCCCTCATGGCTTTATATCAATATGTTACCTATTGACAATATCTGCAATCAATTGTCTGAAACAGACTCCGAAAAGTGTCATGAATAGTGCTTTTTAAACCATTCACTACATTGAAAATGCTATGAAAATTCATCTGTTTGTCAAACTATTTAAAAGAAATAAAAGTTTAGTGATCTTGAAAATAATGTATAGCAGTATAATATAGTGATGGGGTATAGAATTAGACTGGTGTCCTAATAGGTTTGCTCTACCAATCACTAATGGTGTGAAGTCAGTTTGCTAAATATCTCTAAATTTCACTTTCTTCTTCTCCAATTTGGAAGATACAATAAATCCAACCTAGGAGCATAATTTTAATAAATGAAAGAGATAATATGTAAACATCTAAATATAATACCTATTAAAGAGTAAGCACTTGCAAATGTTACCAGTGAGAATCATCATCATCATCATCATTATTATTTTGGAACCTCTAGGAAAGTAATATACACCTTTTCAACCTGTCAAGCAACTGTAACCCTGAGCATCATAATACATTTTTCTTTTTTGTCTTATGTGAGATTTCTGGGTAACTTTCAGTACCTCTAAATACTATTGTTATTCTCTTCACAAAGATAGGTATGTAGTACAAAATGTACTCCCTGAGAACAGTTGATCTAGCTTCCAGGTATGACTCAATTAATAATAACTGACTAAGGAGAGACACTTAACTTTAATTGCTTTAATTTACTCATCTATAAAGTAAAGGAATTGGAACAGATCATAAATAGAAAAGTTTCCATCCAAACTGAAGTTCTAATATTTCTTCTTGGCCAGCTCTCTTCTGGGAAGTAATTAACATTTACAGTGGCAAAGAACAAATTACTTTCTTGTTTCAGCTTACTAAAGTGATTTCTAGCTGTCTGAGATAATTATTACCTCATTTTAACTTCAAAAATCACAAGACACAAAGACAGTGGTCCTCCTTTCTGGTAGAAACTAATAAAAAACCTGAAAAAAAATCAATGTAAAGCCAAATAGACATACTGGAGCGTTCTGTGAAATAAATGTATAGTCACCTGCCACTACCTTTTACCTCATCATCCTGCAAAATCCTTATAAAGTATTTAAGTGGTATGTAGCAGAAACATTCTTGTTTTACTCGACGAAAATTTTAAAACCTATACAAAACAAGAAATTTGCATATTTTTCCTTAATTACCAATACTAGGAGAGACCTAGAAGAAATTGGATTCGTGAGCTTCAATTACTGTGTGTCTAAGGATAAAGAGAAAAAAAGTGAGATAAACAGGTCAGGAATCAGGCAGAAGGTACTGTTTTCCTTTCTTTATTTATGACTGAACTGCCTTCAAAAACACCAGTTAGCCAGGAGTGGTGGTGCATGTCTGTAATCCCAGTGACTCAGGAGACTGAGACAGAAGGACTGCAAGTTCAAGGACTGCCTCAGCAACTTAGCAAGGCCCTGTCTCAAACTAAAAAATTAAAAAGGCTGGGACTGTGGCTCCAGTGGTTAAACACACCTTAGTCAGACCCTCAGGACCAAAAAAATAAAGAAAGAAGTCTCAAAAAAATTTGTTTTAGTACTAATGCTATTCTATACACACAATAAACAAAACTGAACTTTACTTGACAGTGGGTCACTGGCAAAAGACCTGATCTTATCTCACCATCAAGCCAATCACTGCCATTTTTCTGGCAAGTTAGAGCTGCCCTTCCGGGGTAGTCAGTGTGCTTCAAAGCAGAGGGAAACTCTTTTGGGAGAAAGGCACTAAGATGCCTATTCATGGGCATTTGGTGTTATTTTTCTTCCTTCTTTCTTTCCTCCCTTATTCTCTTTTCTCTTCTTCCTTTCTTGGTCTTAGTCTCTGCCTCTCTCCTTCCTTCTTTTTTTCCTTCCTTCTCTCCTTCCCTCTTCTATTTCTCTTTCCTGCTCTTTCCAAGCCAGAATGTGCCTCTAATTTCACAAGATAACTAGGTTATTTGCAAAGTTATAGTTAAAACTCAGAGGACTTATCAGTAGGGACTTTGCTATATTAACTTGTACAGTTATTTTTACCATACAAGTTCTCATCTCTGTAGGTTCAAAAAGTTGATAGGGCTGAGAGTGTAGCTAAAGTGGTAGAGCACTTGTTGTGCATGTGTGAGGATCTTGGTTCAATCCCCCACACCACAAGAAATAAGTACATAAATAAATAAATAAATAAATAAATAAATAAATAAATAAATAAATAAATGGACAACAATTTGGGAAACAATTCTGAAGTAGATTTCAAACAGGCCTGCATATTTACACAAAAGTATAAGTCTTGAAATGACAATTTCAGTGTTAGAATTTAATTGAATGATTTGTTATTTTGATGTCTTATATATACATATGTATGCATATAATATATATATACACATGTGTATATATATATGAACAAACACACACACACATATATAAAATTTTAAGCACTTTTTTGTTTTTTAAAAAGGAGAGTTTAGAAAAACATATTTGCTCTATGTTATGATTTTGGGTATGAAGTGTCCCCCTAGAATCTCATATGTTAAGGAACATTCCTAACTGAAATGATTAGGTTATGAGAGCTATGATCTGGTTGGTGGATTAATCAATTTGATGGACTAATAGCTTGAAAAGTTTACTATACTGGGTGGTAACTATGGGTAGGTAGGTAGATCACTGGGGGTGTGTCCTAGGGCATTATATATTTTGTCCACATGCTCTGCTTCCTGGTCACCATGAGCTGAATAGCTTTCCTCCTTCATCACCCTTCTGCCATGATGTTCTGCCTCACCTCAGGTCCAGAGCAATAGAGTCAGTCAATCATGGACTGAGACCTCTGAAAGTGAACTCCAAATAAACTTCCTCCTCTGAGTTGTTCTTGTCAAGAATTTTGTTCACAGCAATGAAAAGTAGACTAGCACAACCTGACTTTCTTAATAATTAGTGGCCTATTGTGAGCCATATTAGCAAATGAAAAGGTGGAAGGGTACTCTGATGTAGCTCCAGTTCCCAAATCAGTGAGAGAATGCTCATGATATGTGTGTGACCTACTGTAAATCACACTTAAATAATGTTACTTACTCTTCTTAGGTCATCTTGAAAAAGTCACTTCTCAAATATAAGACAGCTCCAGGACAAATACAATAACTTGTGAAAGGTCTTTATTATCCTAAAAATTAACCTAGTTGTCTCCATTTTAAATAAATATGTCTACTCATAAGCCTCTGATGATGTAAAGATAACCAATTTGATTTCCATATACTAATGTATATTATTTTAGTTCATGTTATTTGATATATCATAACAGAGACATACATTACAAATTTCATAATATTAAAAATGTTATAACCAATCTTCATATTTTTTCCTAATGATTTTGACTATGTTATTATAAGGCTATGCTGATCTTCAATATTTCAAGAGTAGAGAGCATATGGTAAATAGGATGGATGGGAGTGAACCACAACATCCTATGTTCTTAGCTCTGCTCTCCTCTCTCCCTGTCCTGGAAGGCTTCTCATTTTCTACTTTAGCCAGGATTTTAGTAGCTCTAATGGTCAGGTTCTATACCCTCAAACATATAGGATAGGGGAAAATGGGAGAAAGCAAAGAAGGAGGAGGAAGTTTGGGCCTAGTAGAATGGAATACAACCCCCTCCCTTAACGGAGCTCTCCAGTGTACTCAGGCTCTAATATTGCAGATGACAAAACCGAGGATTTGACTTTGTGAACATGTGGTTCCTCTTCACCAACTTATACTAGAGGAAACTCTTATGAATTCAGAGTCACAGTTCTGCAATATTTTCTGGACCTCGTTTTCTGTTGTGTGTTCTTTTAGAACCAAAAATATATTATTCACTGATATTTGGCCTTAATTTAATAAACTGTTCACTTCTGGCCTCAAGAACCCAAAGAACTTATGGAACATGGAAAATAACTTTAAAAAAAGTCTCTTCAAAACCTAGGTAATTAACTTCTGAAAGTTGTTTTGTATTGTTGCCAAGCACTGAAGAACAAGACCTGTTTGATTGTTTGATAAAAGCCAAAAAAATTTCAAGTCACTAATTATCCATTAGCAATCTCCTAGACTAAATATATTCTTCACAGAGTACTTGGGGATTTTTTTGCTTGGGCATACTTAGGTTTAGATCAGTGTTTTGTTTTGTTTTGTTTTGTTTTGTTTTTTGAGGGAAGTAGTGAATTTATTTTTTCACAAATCTTCCAGTGTCTGCTCTGGCTGGCCCTGTATGCGTCCCAGGGATGCTTGGCTAACGCATGATTGCAGCCCTACTGCTACAAAGCTTAGTGTTCAAAGATACCAGTTAGGCTGGGGAACTAAAAGGATCATTAACATGCAGAATGACCCTGTTAGTGTAAGCAGGGCTGAGGTATATCTGGGGAGTGAGTGGTGTGTGTGGACATGCACACACATGAGTGAGGGCCCAGGTGTCTGCCACAGTGTGTCTCAAGAATAGAAGTGTGCCCAGGCTCAATGGTGTACTCCTATAATACTAGCAGCTCAGGAGGCTGAGGAAGGAGGACAGCAAGTTTAAGGCCAGCCTCAGCAACTTAGTGAGGCCCTAAGCAACTTAGCAAGATCCTATCTTAAAGTTAAAAAAATAAAATTAAAAAGGTTTGGGATGTGGCTCAGTGGTATAGTGCCCTGGATTCCAAACCCAGTACCACATTAAAAAATAATAATAATCACCTGCTTTGGCAGCTGACCAAAGCCTCCAGCAATGCAAATCTCCACCCTTGCCAACATTGCCCTTTCTCTAAAACCTCAAAGTTATTGTCAGTTGCTCAATTAACGATATGGCTAAGGATGGCATTCCCCCTTGTCTGCCTGGTGTAACTATAGTGATTAAAGTTATTTTCCTGCTTTTCTCCATTACTTTTTCCATTTTTTAAAATTTTTTTGTTCTAATAGTTATACATGATGTAGAATGCATTTTGACACATCATACAGAAATGAAGTATAACTTCTCATTCATCTGATTGTACATGATGTAGAGTTAATCAGGTTCATGTAATCATATATGCACATAGGGTAATAATGTCCAATTCATTCTAATGTCATTCCTACCCCCATAACCCTCCCCTCCCTTCACTACCCTCTATCTAGTTAAAATTACCTCTATTCACCTCTCTGTTGTGAATTATCACCCACATATTAGAGAAAACATTCTGCCTTTGGTTCTTTGAGATCGTCTTATTTTGCTTAGCATAGTATTTTCCAGTTCCATCCATTTACTGGCAAATGACATAATTTCATTCTTTTTTAAGTCTGAGTAATATTACATTGTATATATATACCACAGGTTCTTTATCCATTCATCTGTTGAAGGGCACTTAGATTGGTTCCATAGTTTAATGTGAATTGAGCAGTTACAAACATTGATGTGACTGCATCACTGGAGTATGCTAATTTTAAGTCCTTTGGGTATAAACCTGGGAGTGGGATGACGGATGGTTTAGATCAGTTTTACTAGGGCTTTCCAGAGGTCCTCCTGAGTGATAAGAGTTCCGATTAGATAACTACAGAATGAATGAAGTTGTTCTCTCCCTTGTGCCTGGGAACGTCTAAAACATGCACATACATACACACACACACACACTCACACATACACACAATCCCTTCAGTGCAGGAAACTTGCATTTCCTTCTCCTCAACATGTTGTAAAATTTGAAACAACTAATTTGATTACTCTTCTCTGACCAAGATGGTTAAGTTGCCAAATAGAGAAAAAAAAAGGCCAGTCCTAAAAGATTTTATTGGATGCTACCCAAACGTTTGGAAGGAATAAAAAACTTCCCAAAGATGAAACATCTCTGCCAAGTACAAAGAAGTTTCCTTCTCAAAATTTAAAAACCACATGTACAAGCTAACATTTAGTATTACACCTAATATATTTTTTCATCAATAGAAAAAGAATGACAAATTCAAAAACATAAAATACAAATGTGAATTGGTGATTGTCAACAGAGGTTTCATTCATGCTTTCCCCCTTGATTCTGCCCTGTTAAGTCCATTCCTGTGGTTGGCATCATGATGGAGTATCTCACCCCCTGCTATTCTCACTGGAATTGCTAGACTACTTTGCTTCTTCCCAAAACCCTTGCTGCAATAATAAAATAAGATAAATACAATGACCCTGCTTCTCTTGCCCTATCTGCAGTTCATTCTCTAAGTGCTACCAAGATAAACTCCCAAAGACCCAAATCTGAGAGGCACTCTGTTTTCTAACAAGCCATTCAGGGACTTCTAGTTCTGCCTAGAAAAATCAAGTCTATTTTCAGGACTTAAAATATTCTTAGTGGTCTGAATTTTGCCTTTTTCTCTGGCCTCATCTTCTGCTCTTCCCTTATCCTCCATCAGCATACCAAGATCTAGCCCTTCTTTTAATTTAATTCACTGAAATCAGTACTCTTTCTTTCTTCTTGGCCTAGAACCTTCAGGGTTCTTTAAGAAATGCCAACTTGCTCTCCATTAGCAGTTCAGGAACTAGGATCAGAGAATTTGAGTGACCACCCCAAGATCATATAGCCATCAAAGAGGAAGAGACTGCATCTGAGTCTAGATCTAAGAAAGTTGAGTATGGGAGAAAGGGCAATGGTTTTGAAGCCACATGACTTGAATCTTAACACAGGTTTGTTGTTAAATTTCAGGGTGTGACCATGAGTCAGGTCACTTGTCTTCCATAAGCCTTTGTTGTTTCATCTGTAAAATGAAAAAAATAATATTTACCTTCCAGGGTTGATAAAAGTATTGAATTATGTGTCACACAAAACAACAGGATCATAGTAGGGAGCCCAAAACAGTCAGGTCCTCTACTATAGCTTGTGGTAGTATTGCAGTCCACTGTCTGTTGCTGTTACAAAATAAATGAGTCTGGATAAGTTATAAAGAAAAGCAGTTTATTTAGCTCATGATTCTGGAGGTCCAAAATCAGACTTTTTACTTGTGGAGACTCTGTAGAGTGTTGAGTTGTGGTAGGGCATCATAAGGTGAGATAGAACAAATGAGGTCTCACTTTACCTTCTTATAAAGCCACTAAGACAGTCTTGGGGTCCCACCCTCATGATTTTAGCTAATCCTAATTTTTTCCTGTTATGGTTTGGATGTGAAGTGTCCCCCAAAAGCTCACCTGTGAGAAAATGCAAGAACGTTCATAGGAGAAATGATTGGGTTATAAAAGTCTTAACCCAATCAGCGAAATAATTCCCTATCGGGATTAACTGAGTGGCAGCTAAAGTGGTAGGGTGTGGCTGCAGGAAGTGTGAATTGGGGCATAACTTTGGAGTATATGTTTATATCTGCCTTTGGGTTACATATTTGTATTGGGCAATTGGAGACCTCTCTCTGTCCTTCCTGATCATGTGAGTTGCTTCCCTCTGCCACATTCTTCCCCCATGTTATTCTGCCTCACCTAGAGACATGAGGAATGGAGCCTGCTGTCTATGAATTGGGACCTCTGAAATCGTGATCCCTCAAATAAACTTTTCCACCTCTACAATTATTCTGCTCAGGTCTTTTAGTTACAGTGGCAAAAAAGCTGATAAAACAGAAATTGGTTCCAGAAGTGGGATCATTGCTATAACTAACCTGACCATGTGGTTCAGAAGCTTTTAGAGCATTTTGGAATTGGTGGGAGGAATTTGAGATGCTTATCAGTACAAACTGGAAATGCTTTAGATTGTTGTAAGTGGAGCTTAATGGCCAATTCTGGTAGGGGCTCAGAAGACCAGAATGCCAATAAGACTGTGGACAGTGAAGACAGAGCTTAAGAGGGCTCAGAAGAGGAAGACTCTATTGGAATTTGAAGTAGAAGTCATGCGTCTTATGTTCTGGCTGAGAAATTGTCTGCATTTTGCCTGTATCCTGAGACTTTCTGGGAGGCCAATTTTAAAAGCAATGGACTTCTTAATCTGGAAGAAGAAATGCTTAAGCAGCATAACATTCAGGTGGTGGCACGAATATTGCTAGCAGCTTTAACTAAGTTTATTGTGGTATTCAGAAAAAGAAAGCAGAGCAGAAAGATTTGAAACACTTGGACTTGAAAGGCAGGAGTAAAATCGGACCTAAGGAAATTGCAGTTGTTAAAGACATTACTGCCACTAAAGAAATCCTGAAGACTGCCTAGAGACAATAAGAAAGATGGTTTGAGGGCATTTCAGGAGCTGGCAAGACCACACCCACCTCAGGTTCAAGGAAGTAAAAGTAAAAATTCACTTGAGAAGAGACCAGTGGGGCACCCTTCTTGTGCCAGGGGGTCTAGGAAGTTTTTTCAACATGCTCAGTTGCCCAGACACTCAGAGGCTGCTGAAGCCAGGATCCCCAGAGACTTGGCTACTACTCAAGATGTGGCAGACCTTGGTGTTAACCACGTGGTGCTGGTTCTACAGGAATGCAGGATACTGGAGTTAGGGGGTCTTGGAGGCTTCCCCCAAGATTTCAGAAGAAGACCTTGGAACCAGGCACAGTGCAACAGGTCAGAGTCCCTACTGGAAGCCCCTGAAAAGGCAAAGAATGGAGTTGTGAGTAGAAAGCTGAACTGCAGTAGAGACCCCTGATGTTAAGAAATGCTGATAACATGGGACATCATCCTAGGAAAGTTGCAGGAATGGAGCAGAGACAAGCCAACAGAAAGACCACTTGGGATACAACCAACAAGGCCACGGGGATGGAGCTTACACAAGCCCTTTGGAGAGGACATTATGCCAAGGGCTCCAGATGCCAAACACAAAACTACAGGACGTGTTTGACCAGCTGGATTTCAGTCTTGCTTTGGTCCCATTCATTTTTTCTATGCCCTTATTTTTGTGAATGGAAATGTTTATTCTATACCTTTATATATTGAATACTTGTAAATTGTTTTTAATTTTACAGAAGCTCACATGCAAGATTGCCTTGAGCCTCAGAGAAGACTTTACACTTGAACTTTAAGCTATCTTGGAACCACTGAGATCTGGAGACTCTTGGAAATGGACAAAATGTATTTTGCATTGTCAGATGGATGTAGCTTTGGTGGGTCAAGGGCAGAATGCTATAGTTTGGATGTGAGGTGTCCCTCAAAATCTCACCTGTCAGCCAATGCAAGAGGAAGAATGATTGGGTTGTAAGAGTTTTAACCCAATCTGTGAATTAATCCCGATAGGGATTAACTGAATGGCAACTGAAGGATAGGGTGTGGCTGGAGGAGTTGGGAACCGGGGCATGGCTTTGAGTTATATATTTGTATCTAGAAAGTGGAGATCTCTCTCTGTCCTTACCAATCATCATGGGAGCTGCTTCCTTCTGCCACACTCTTCTGCCATGATGTCTTGCCTCACTTGGAACCCCCAGGAATAGAGCCTAGTGTCTATTAACTGAGACCTCTGAAACCATAAGCCCCCAAATAAACTTCCTCCTTTACAATTATTATGGTCAGTCTTTTAGGCACAGCAATGAGAAAGCTGACTGAAACACCTCCTTAAAGGCCCCTCCTCCAAATACCATTAATACCTGAATTTAAGAATTAAGTTTCCAACATGTGAATTCCAGGGGACACACCCAAACTATATCAGGTAAGAAAGCTGAGATAAGAACAAGACCCTAATACTAGCAAAAACTGCCTTAAGCATTTTTCTTCAATCTCAATAAAGAAAAAAATAATATAGATTTATGTGGTCACTTAAAATTAAGTAAACATATCTATCAGATAAAAGATCTGCTTCTCTCAGCCTGGGCTTATTAGTAAGGACATCTTTGGATATCTGTGCTCTTGATTGGACATGGGATACAGTATAAATCAAGTTAAATGGGCTGTGTTAACAGGGCTAAACTGAGCCAACAGCCCATTGTGTGCACATGAGAATATACTTGTGATTAAAGAATTCTGATTTGAATTTAAATCCACTGACTTATATTCTTAAATCATTATTCAGACATGACTAAAAGTACTTCTCAGGATCAATTACATCAAAATTAAAAGTTTAATTTAAAAAAATCCATTGTACTTAGGAGTCAACCACACCTTAAGTCAAACCTCCACCTTCAATTTTCTAGATAAGTGACCTTGACCAAACTTTCTAGACTCCCCAAACCTGTTTTCCTCATCTGTAAAATGACCACAATAATAACTACCTAATAGTTTGGTTACAAATAATAAATGCAATTATATATGTACAGTGCTTAATGATAATAGCATTTATATAACATTTGTTAGGTGTCAGTCATTTAAATCCTTGAATTTATTTAACTCAGGATAGTCTTCACAAAAACTTTATGAAATAGACACTATTATTATGATCATTTTTCAATGAAATAGCTGAAACTCAGAGATGTTAAGTAACTTGACCAAGATCACACAGCTAATAGGTGTTGGAGCTGAATTCAGACCCAGGCAGCTTGATTCCTGAGGTTGTGCTTGTAACCTGTTTTAGTCAGTTTTTTTTTGCTGATGTGACTAAATGATCTAACCAGCACAATTATAGAGGAAGAAAGATTTATTTGAGGGCTCACAGTTTCAGAGATCTTAGTCCATAGAAGGCCAGCTCCATTCCTTGGTGCTCCAGGTGAGGCAGAACATCATGGCAGAAGAGTATGGCAGAGGGAAGCAGCTTGCATCATCAGAAAGCAAAGAGAGAGACTCCACTCTCCAGACACAAAATATATACCCCATAGCCACACCCAATTCCACCTACCCCAGCCACACCCTACTACTTCAATCAATCCCTCTGGGATTAATTAACTGATTGGGTTAAGAATTTTACCACCCAATCATTTCTCCTATGAACCTTCCTTCATTGTCTCACATGTTAGCTTTTGGGGGACACCTCACACCCAAACCATAACATAACATAACCTGTCCCTAGTCCAATATTCAGTATTTGTAATTATTTTCAGGGAATAATCTTTCCTTTAATTTTGTGTCATTTAATTTGCTTTCATTTTAAGAGAACTTTGTTCAAAGAACTAAATATATTCTATAAACACTAATGTTTTCATAAAATCATGAATGATGAATGGTCTCAGATTTAACTGAATTTTAACTATAAATCACATTTTTAATGATGAATTACTATTGATGATAGAAATCATAGTAATGTAATTTATGTAAAAATGTAAATTAAAGTAAATAATCACATGACCATAAAGGCTAAGAAATGCTTATTAAAAATCCCAAGGACTGGGGAATATATTTACTGGGTAAGGAGTGCCCTTTATTTTGTTTTTAAAATACTTTACATAATGTCTTGTAGATATTTTAACTCAAAAGTTGCCCTTAATATAAAATAAAATAAATTTTTGAAACACTCTTGTTTAAAAAAGTCATAACAAAATAAAATTTTTTATTTAATTTTTTTTTTTTTTGCATTTAATCATGTATTGTAATTGTGTTACTCTACCTTTTTGTATCAGAGACAGATATACAATGAACATTCAGATATCACAGATTGCACACTAGATAGGAATTCTTCAGGCCTTTTACATAACCACCAAAAAACAGATATTGGATTCTGCAATATAGTACAAAAGTCCACAATCAATCCAGTCTTAGCCAGTATCTTCAATTTACTTCTGTTGCTGTACAAATAATTGGCCATTACTAGGGCTTACAAGTTAATAACAGGACAAAAAATATACATTGCACTGACACAAAAAGTCAGCTGTGTTAATAGTCATGCAACAAGTAACCAAACTTGCTGAAATTAAAAATACTTTCTAAAAACAGTTTTAACAGCATAAATATTTTATATACAGTTCATTTACCAAAACAAAATGTATTTAAATGATACAAAGCAAAAATAAGTTTCTACCAACTTTATACATAAGAAAGTGCAAAATAACTTATCTAGAGTGTTTTGCTATTATCCAGACGGATGGCTGCTATGGGCAGCAGTTCTCTTCTTCAAAAAGCATGACATTACACTTGCACACTACACACAAATGTTAGAGTACATAGACGAAAAAGTGGGTGGATGGGAAAGATGGGGCAGGAGCCCTGTGAGGTACTCGCAGAGAAAAATGCAGACCACACAAAGGTGGATGTACACACTAAGAATATGTGTTGGTTAACAAATTACACAAAACACAGAAGATACCCAGAGAAACAGTTTTCAGATACTTAGTGATAATATTATGAACAATTCTAAAAGCCCTGTGATTTGAAAAATGTAGGATCATTAATGGCCCAAAAAAGGAAGGACAGGCCTTCACACCCTCGTGGAGGCATCATACAAAGGACAGTGGCTTTGGCTTTCCCAACTTTTCATCTTTAGGCCCTGGTAACAGGCACACGTATGCACTAAAATGCACATATATGTACATGCATTCAAAACTAGGCATTTGGTACAACAGTGATCTTGTACCTAATGGGCTGAAACCAGCTTAAGAACAGATTTGTTCTTCCTGATAACTAGGTCTCCAAGAGAAATAGAAAGGCTGCTTTAGTGCCTTATGCTACTAAATTTAAGTCTTTATTTACCTAGGTTTGAGCCTACAGTCTACTTATGATTACATATCAGAACTGATAAAAACACTTCCATTTCTAAAAGTTCAGATACACTTGTTAATAAAAGGATTATTGGCATTAATAATTTCATTTGAAGAAAAGTCGTGTTCTGTTTTCCTTTCTGTGTCTCACTCACCCCTCCCGATCTCCATCTTACTCCCATTCTAGCAAGCAATGCTGATGTTCACCAGTTACAGAAACTGTGCTCTCACACAGTGGCAGGCTGCCTGTCTGCCCTCTGGATGCATTGTAGCAGTGTTATTCTACACTTTTTTGAAGAAGTGCCCTCCTTTTGTCCACAAACCATGTTTACCCCATATCCCAATGGCAGAGGTGTTCCTTAAAGACTTGAATATAGGAATGTGTGTGTGTAGTCACTTAAAGGTTATTCCTGTATGTAATCTGAGGTTATATGGGATGAACACTTTGAAACTTTCCAACACAACTTCCATAACTAGAAGGTGGAAACCAAAACCCTCATGATAGTATTTCCTCTGGCAGCTGGTGCTGTGGGCAACTGTTTTGTTCAATCTAGTTTGTTTTCCTTTTGCTTCTGAGGCAGAAATCATAGAATCACTCACACATACAAGTACACTCACGCACATTTTTTTCTAATCTTAACATAAAAGATGATGACAGTGTATAGGAAATCTCACCATCTAGTTAACATTTTTCCATCTTCTCTTAAACATATACTTATCTGCACATTTCTTCATTCAACATGTATTGAGCATGCATGCTCAGTGTACTGGCTGCTAGAAGACATCCAAAGAGTAAGACAGTCCTTTGTGAAAGTATTCAGAGATTATAAGTGAATTATAGCAGCATGATTGGTGTTCCCACAGTAAAAATCTGATAGCTCAGTAGGAAAACAGGTGGAAAAGGTGAGAGAGGAGGGATACTCAGGTGAGCAGTAATTGTGTGGCAAAGGCCTATGGTAGAGTGAGAGGGATTTGTTGTAACTGATATTGCCTCCTAGAATGGAAATAAAAGCAGGACTACTGGAAAGATATGGGGCATAGAATGTCTCTTATGCAATGCCTTGAAGTTTATAGATTTAAGGATTGTAATCAGGACAATGGCTGAACACAATCAGATCTATGTTTTAGACTTCCTGGGATGATTATGGAGGCTGAACTGAATTTAAGAAACTTGGAGGATAATAAGATAATAAGACTCCTGAAGGAATAATTCAGTAGTCTAACTGCTCTCTTGTTATCACAGGAAAAATTATAACAATCTGAACAAAGGCAGTTAGTAATGGAAATTGAGAAAGAAAGGGACCACAGGGGTTCCTAACAACAGGGTGCTAACTGTGCCCTGGATCCCAGTCCTTCCAGTGTATTGAAGGAACTGCTGCTCATATTTTTCTCAATCTCACATGTATGATTTATTAATAACCCAGAAATGATTAGTTAGGACTAATATTTATTTTGTTATTACTCTATGCCAGGCGCTGTAACAATGTGTTATAAACATTACCTAATTGTTACTTTACTAATAAATAATTTGAGGCACAGAGAGTTGAAGCAACTTGCCAAGGTCACACAGTTGGTCAGCAGCAGCAAAGACAATATCCAAAACCCTTCTGTTGAATTATTTTTTCCATGCACCTTTCCCCAGCTGTTTCTGGGTCGTTCAGTTATCACTGATCTTAAATCCCAGACTTTTAATGTTTTAGTCTGAATCCTCTAGTTCTTTCTTAAGAAAAAGAGGGAGAGTAACTGATTTATTTGTCCTCTGATCTTTCCAACTATGCAGTCTATTTCCTTCCCTCTAATGTTGGTGTTGAATCCATAGCAATATGGATATTATCATATTGCTCTTTAAATTTTCTCTTTAAATTTCAGACTTTTGTTTCTGTACCTACTCAATTTATTCACAGTACTTACTGAATTGGCAAATTCAAAATATTTTTCCCCTCATGTTCATCAAAGAACTTTGCATTTTTAACCACTTCTTTCTTCTTGAAACTTTCTCCCCATCAGTGCTGCAAAACTCAGTTCTCCCAACACTCCTGTTATTCCAGCAGTTTCTTTTCTGTCTCTTTCACCAGAAGGAACTGGTCCTTTCTTCTGTTCTATCTGTGTTATTAGTGGCGCTGGATTTTCATTTGTTTCTTTTTTTCTTTTTCTCTTTCTTTTCTTTACTTTTCTTTTTCTTTTTTTTTTTTTTTTGTCCTCTACTGTTCTCTTTCCATACAGTCCCTCCATTTACTCTTCACATTACAATTTAAATTATCATGATAGAATATAAATATCTTCCTGTCTTAATTTCACATTTTTTTGAGACCCAATTTCAAATCAGCTCTGAAGACTTCTGCTTCAGTAGCTTGCCAACCATATGTCCTTTACACAGCCTCTCTCCAGCAAGTAGGAAAAGAATGTATATTCCTTCCTCTGTTTGTCTTTTGCTTCTCATCTCTTCCCCCAAGAGCTTAGTTTTCTTTCTTTTCTTTTCTTTTCTTTTCTTTTCTTTTCTTTTCTTTTCTTTTTTTCTTTCTTTCTTTCTTTCTTTCTTTCTTTCTTTCTTTCTTTCTTTCTTTCTTTCCTTTTGAAAATAAATGTCAATCACTCTAACTGGCAAAATTAAAAATGAAGTTTGCCACTGTTAACCTGAGAAAGAGGCCAGTCAGTGGACTGCGTTGAATCCATCTCTCACACAGCAAGGACTGAAGTTCCTGGAGGGCAGGGAACCTCTGTCCTGTATTTTGAACCTTTAAAGCCAGTGTGATTCAGTGAGTAAGCATTCATTCCATTAAAGCAAACATTCGCCAGCGACTCAGAAGCCGAGTAGATGATGACAGTTCTTGTGGTGCACTCAAGATGAGAAACAATTGACTGCGATCCAAAACACGAACGCTAACAGGATTCTTAAAGTTCCAGCCTTGAAATAATAGGAGTCAGGGTTTTCAGAGTACTACTGACTTATTTTCATTATCTGCACAATTTGCCAAAAACGCGAGTTAAAACGAAAGAAAACAAAACGTTGTTAGTTATCTTTGCTTTCCCTCACCCCCACCCCAATGGTCAGGAAAAGGGAACTCACACAAAAACTTAGAGACAAAAGAGCAAAATTTTGGTTTTTTGTTTGGTTTTTTGTTTGTTGAGAAGCCGGAAGAGGAATCTAGGCTCCCAAGCTCTAGCTCTCACTCCTCTGGGGTTGGTCTTTAGGACACTGAAGGAATCTCTCTTTCAGAAATATCTTTTCTGCTCTTCTCTGTCAGCTCCCCGCCACTCGTGCAGAGACTTAGGGGAGGCTCTGACCCAGGATCGGTGGAGTCTGCAAGTCTAGAGGGGAAAGGTCCCGAAGCTCAGTGCTCAGGGGCAGGTGACACAGTGCGGGCTCCCCGGCGCTGGCTTGACAGTTTCATCCCCGCCCACTGGCAGGAGAGCGCCCGGCCAGGCCGCACGCGAGCGCGCAGGGGGCCATAAAAGCTGCGGCCGCGCAGAGACGCGGAGCTCGCCCACTGCTTGCTGCAGCTGTGACCACACCATGCACGTGAACGGCAAAGTGGCGCTGGTGACCGGCGCCGCGCAGGGAATAGGCAGAGCCTTTGCAGAGGCGCTGCTGCACAAGGGGGCCAAGGTAAGCACGGCTGCCGGCGACTGAAACTTATCTGCCCACCCACTCGGAGGATCGCCCCACCGCCCGAGGGGCGCTGGAGACGATTGTGAGGCGCGCGGGCGTGCTTGCCTTGCCACTTCGAAAAGCTGCTCAGGCTGAGACCCTTGAGCAGACCTCGAAAGTGACTGATAGAGAACCCGAACTTTAATCGCCTTACTTCAAGTCTAAGAGGGCATCGTCTTGTTTATTTATTGTTTGGTGTATTTCATGAGCTGCACAGGATCTTGACGCCTCTCCTCTTGTTTTTAGGTTGCGCTGGTGGATTGGAATCTTGAAGCAGGTATGAAGTGTAAAGCTGCCATGGACGAGCAGTTTGAACCTCAGAAGACTCTCTTCATCCAGTGTGATGTGGCTGACCAGGAACAACTGAGAGGTAAGTCAGGGGAATCAATCCATCAACTGGGAACACTCCCTGAACAAGCAACAACCTGAAGGCAGTCGGGTAAGAGACCCAGCCAAGGCAGGGAGCCAGCCGGTCTGGCTACCTCGTGCAGCAAGCTCCAAAATATGGGTTAGACTGTTATGTTTCCTATTGACAACCCAATAGCCGTAAAAACCAAGGAAAGACAAGAGGGCTTGAGAAATTCTTTTATTTTAGTCATTTGGCAGCACATAATGTAATCAAACTCCTTTGTATATTCAAAGACAGGGCTGCTGCAGTAATTATTAAGTAATTGAAATTGCAGACAGAATTGGAAGTTAAAATCAGGAACTGTGGCAAACAACTTAGGAAGCTGGAAGATGTGAAGTCCAATGACAATCAAATGTCACATTTTTTTTTTCTTTAAACCTATTAAAACCCAAGTTCAAGAATCATGGTCACAGACGTGCTAGATGCTTTTAACCATATCTTCTGTTTTCCCCCCCATGAGGTGGTAATTACTAATAACTATACAATGTTAGAACTGCAGAAGAAAAGTCTCTATCAGCCTTTCCTCAGTGCTTTCCTGATTATCTACTTGTGAAATATCAGGAATAATATTAGCGTAAACAACAAACAGCTTTGATTGTATAGAATGCCCAGTAGATTTGCATGAAAAAAGATTTCCTGGGAAAAATAGAAAAATAAAATAGTTGTATTTCACAGCGTTTTATTCAAAGAGAAAAAGTTACTAGGCACATTTTTAACCCAATGATCAGAAAGCTTCAATAAAATTCACTCTAATGTTCCTATTAAAAGGAACACCAAAGGGTGAATTGCTTTTGAAATATTTGTATATTCTATAAGAATGAAAATGGATTGGTGTGTTAAAGAAAGTGTACCTAAAGTTAAGGAAAATAATTTCTTCTAATTTTTTGTAGTTGTAGATGGACATCACACCTTTATTTTATTTGTGCATTTCTATATGGTGCTGAGGATTGAACCCAGTGCCTTGCAGATGCTAGGCAAGTACCCTGCCACTGAGTCATAGCCCAGCCCAGGAAAATAATTTTAAAGGAAATTTTGTAATTAAAATCTGAAAATGATAATAAAGACCTGTATACTGATAACAAGCATGAGTGGAACAGATCTACAAACAGTGCTGGTAGAGCATATTTTGCCACAAGATAATTGTGTTGATTGCACATGATATTTTGGCTCAAGGATAGAGTCATGTCAAATTCCAGTATTTAAGCTGGTAGAATAGGGAACAGTATAGATAATCTGAAAGCCATTTTTATCTTAATTTATGTGGTTTCACACATTATTTTAATCTCAATTGTTTTGTTTCCCAGAATATAAAATCAGTGCCTTGGCTATAAACACATTCCTTAAGGATAAATGATTGAGAAGAAAATGACATAATAGGGGACTGGAGGAGGCATGTTTGTCCCAAGAAATCCACTTTGGGTCTGGACATTATTACATGTATCAAAGGAAATCATGGCACTGATTCTGTCAATTTCAAAATTTAATGTTGCCTATACCTTTTAAAACTGTTTAGACATATTAAATATTTAAAAATGCAGAGCTGAAAGGTTTGGGGAATTGATATATACATAACTTATTTTATAAATTAACAAATTGCAGCACAGAGTGTAGGTAACTTTTGATGAGTAAGTACCACAGCTTATATAAAATAAATGACATCTCAATTCAGTGTGATGTCAGAAAGAATATGACGAATCATACATTGGTGAAAGCAGGGTATAAGGAATGCACTGGAGACTGGAATGAAAAAGCAAATTAAAGAAAAATTAGACCCACATATTTGTTAACCTAATTTCTCAAAAAGTGGGGCTGTGTGTGTAGAGTAACAAAGAATAAAACATCCTTAGCATGGAAGGGGAAAAATTAGGAAACATTGGTATTCCCTGGATGACCTCTTCTGAAACTAATTTGAGATCTTAAGAAATAGTTGAAATTCTATGAAAAAATTTTAATTTTGTTTCCATTCTAATTCAGTGAGTATAAAAGGTTGCATATTAGAAAGTGGACCATGTCTTTACCAATTAACTCGCATAGTAATTTATCCATTTGGGAACTGATTAATTCATGTCTTCCAAATATGTTTGGTAGTTGTTAATTCTAAGAATTGGTTTCAATTAAAATAAAGCTTGTGTTGATGAACTTTTAAGGAACTCATGTGTTAGTTAGCCTGGAGATATGAGAACAACCACAATTGTTATCTACAATCTCAAGTAGTATAACTAGAACGAATGGTAGAAGGTCCACAGAAACAGGTTGAATCAATAGAGCTATGGAAAAGGCTGCTTTGAGAAATAATGGATTTCTCAGTACTAAGGTGGTAAAGCCTAGTTTGGACTGGTAAAGAGATTTTGCAAGAATTGGATATTTGATTTCACAATATTAGGAATAGCATTCCGACGTTACAATCTATGCAGATTTACCTGGGTTACACATAGCTTTTGTACAAACTAATAATGAGAAAGAAAAAATAGTACACATGGAGGTTTCATTAGCCTAATGGAATCAACTGAATGAAAAGGAGACTTTCTTTTTTTTAAATATCTTTTAGATGTTGATAGACCTTTATTTTATTTACTTATTTATATGTGGTGTAGCGAATCGAACCCAGTGCCTCACACGTGCTAGGCAAGTACTCTACCACTGAGCCACAATTCCAGACCAAAGGAGACTTTCATTTACTAAGATATCAAAACTCCCTAAAATAATCATAATTGATTTGGAAAATAAGAAAACTGGTATTAATACAACATCTTATGAATAAAATATACCTTATTTTTAAATGGATGTCTGTTATTGCCATGGAGCAGCAATAACTTCTTAGGAATACAGCAGTGCTATCTGACAAAACTGATTTCAAAAGAATTTTTAGCTTAGGATGCTCATTTCTCTAAAACTTACTTCAGAAGTTACTGCTTATAGAACTTTAGTGTGCATACAATTCATCGAAGGATATGTTAAAGTAAAATACTGACTTAGTAGGTATATGGTATCCACAAAATTCTGCACCTCTAAGTAAAGCTAGGTAAAGCTAATTGATGTTGCTGGTCTGCTTACCACACAATGAACAAGGAATTAAGGCATAGCTTATGAGTATAATTTTCTATGAAGGTAGATAAATAAAAAATTCATTTCGTGGCATTGGGTCTGATTTAAATGTATATAAGGAAAATAAAAATGTATCTATATATCTTTTTTGTAGATACTTTTAGAAAAGTTGTAGAACACTTTGGAAGACTGGACATTTTGGTCAATAATGCTGGAGTGAATAATGAGAAGAACTGGGAAAAAACTCTGCAAATTAATTTGGTAAGCTATCTAAGCCATGTTGATTGCCTGAAACTGTTTAATGACATGATGCTTATAAAGAAAATAAAACATTGTTATATTCAGAGAAACAACGCAATGATCCACAATATAGAAAACTGAAAGTTAAAGAGAGTTAGAATGACAGCCTTCCTTTTAAAAATAGGAAGACATTTGAGACATACTTGTGAAAATAAATTTGCCTAAAATATTAGGATGAAATAAGAAAAAATAAAGTTGCTAGTTTAAATCAGGGGTTGGCATACTTCAATCCATACCTCAGAATGGCTTGCCATCTTGCTTTATATGACCTACAAGAGAAAAAGGAGTTTTACATTTTTAAATGGTTGAAAATATAATAATATGAAATACGTGAATACATGAAATTAAAATTTTAGTGTCTATAAAGTTTAATTGGAACACAACCACAGTTATTTGGGTTATATATTGCCAATGACTACTTTCGTTCTTTAATGGAAGAGATGAATATTATGACAGAGATCCTATGACTTGCAAAGACTAAAATATTTACTACCTGTTGCTTTACAGAAACAACTTGCTAAACCCTAACTTATTTATTTGAAAAATCAATCTTAATTAAATGCTAGAAATGTAGCTGAAAACAAGGTTAAAGTGACAATTGAACTCTGTAGTTAGTAAGATTTTTATACTGAAAGTCAGTCTACAATTTTCATAATGTTCTAAGATTATTCAAATTATAGAAAGGTAAAATTAAACTAAGTTTTTTTCTGTTTTCTCCATGTATTACAAGTTTGTTAATTATCTCATTTTACAAACACCTTTAACATAAGCTATTTGGTAAAACTCAAACTTTAGCTATTACAAAATGTTGGATGAACTTTACATGGGATCACCCTACCCTGCCCTTGATAAGTTTATTCTTAATTGTCTTGCAAAATAGGGAAATATAAAGTACAATGTGACCACTGTGTGTGTCTAAGTATATAGGGAGTGGCCTCCAACCTCATGATATATCTCCCTACGAGATTATAAACTCATTAAAAATGGGAACTGGTACTGGTGTTTTTTGTTGTTGTTGTTCCTTTTTAAGCAATCAGCACAATATCTTGAAGATAGTGCTTAGTCGATAAATTTTTGTCTTAAATTGAAATTCCCATGAAGCAATTACTTAACTGTAATAACTTGCTGGAGGTAATGAAAATTATACTACCTCATGAAAGAGATGAATCTGTAAGACTCACTTTGATAAAGGTACAAAGTTGCTTTCCAAACTTGGCAAATTCCTAAATTCCTTTAACCCTGAACAAAAAGTGCTATGTTATAGCAACTACCCTCCTTGCATCTCTTTTAAAACTTTGTTCACAGTGTTCACAGTTCATCATATTTGAAAATTATTTTAAAAGCTATTTGTGAAGTTCCCTCAAAATCTTTCTAAGATTCTGAGTGCAAATTTGTGTGTGTGTGTGTGTGTGTGTGTGTGTGTGTCTTTGAGAGACCTGAAAGCTCCTTTACCTGGTTTCAGACAATTCTATGATTTTCTTTTACTTTAGGTGGGTAATATAGTGAAATAAATGAAATATTTTCTGTGAATCTTACTTACATCTATCTCTTGGCTAGTCTTCTTTAGTATGGCATATTAATATTTAATACACCATTGAATTTTCTTAGTTTGAACCTAATTTGATATTTATGTCTCTGCTTATAAATAACATTAACTTATAATTTTCTTTTTGTATAGTGTTCCTATTTGGTTCAAGTGTCAATTACACTTTGGCTTACTTTTTTCTCCTGAATTTGTCAGTTTCTGTACAAAAGGTATTAATATATCCAAATGACAAGTGTCAATTTGCCTACTTCTTTCAGTAATTCTGTCAGTTTAGACTCTACATATTATAAACTCATAATATTCAGAGTCTAAATTGCTGATGATTATAATTTATTAATCTTTGATTTGTGTTTAAAAAGTTATATACATATATATATAAAGTTATATGTTTGTGTTTTAAAAGTTTAAAAAGTTGCTGCCTAATACTTTATATCTGTTCTATATTTCCAGATATAAAATTAGTACCCCATGATTTCCTTTTGATTCACATTTACTTAGGTATCTCTTTTTATATTCTTTTATTTTGGAAATCTAAGTAACATATTACATCTGTCTCTGATATTATATTGAGATCTTATTTTTTAAATTGCATCTAGGAATGCATTATTATGTTTGTGAATTTAAGCCATTTATATTTATTTTTACTTTTCTCTTTTGTACTTTAATATTTACTGGGCTTTTGTTGCGTTTTGTTCTTATTATGTTTTCATTTATTTCCTGAGTCCATTGGATAGCTTTAATCATTTTCTGTTCATAAGAACACCATACTTTTTATGTGTATAATTTTTATGTGTATAATTGCTACTCCTGGCTTATTAAAAACCATACCCTTTGTTTCCTGACAAAACAAAAATTTCACATATAAAGCCAGTTGAGAACCACAGCAATTTTTAAAAATATTTTTATTAACTTATATCACTTTCCCAAACCACATAAAAGGACAAGAATTATTTTGAATCTAGTTATTCCTGTGCAGGGAAAAAATACACAATTTATTCTCCCTTCAGCCTTACTACTTATACTTTTAATAGTTTCACCACATAAATTATTCTAGATAGAGCTCACCTCAGTATAAAGATCCTATTTACAGTGCATTCATAATGAACATGTACTGGGTCTTTTCTCTGATTCAGAAATCAGCGGTCAGAAACAGTGTGCAATGATGAGAGCTAATACAGAGAAACATGAAAATAGTGAGGCTATTATCACAAAGATATGGGTTCAAATGATTTGTATTCATCCAGCTAAGAGAACATATTTGCTTTAACAAAGTCTGTGTGAATGAATAAGCACCTGCTCCAAGCTGGAAAGTACCTACATCATGTGTAAGTAGGAAATCCTTGAAGACCAGGATATTTTTAATGTGATCTCTTACAACTAACTTTCTTGAGTTCTTCCCCATTAAAATTAAGGTAACCTGAATTTTCTTTGGAACTCTGCTGACATAGACCACTTCTTTGCGTAATTTCAAGTCATGATGGCATTTAGTTAGTTTTACATAGAACAAGGCATAACCTCTGTTACTCACTCACAGCTTCAAAATTTGTTACTTCCCCTGCTACCTACACTCATTGCCAATGTAAATTAGAGTCTGAAGATTCCTTGTTTCTTCAACTTTATTATCTCAGTTAGTGTAATGCAAACATTTATGTGTAATTCATGTAATCTTTGCTTGTTTGTTTTTTAGACTCCACTCTGTATACAATTTGCTTCCTTGGTCTTATGTAATTTCATGTTTGTTCTTTTGCATGTTTTTCTGCATTACCTCTCATTTCAGAGCATAATCACAGAGTTTACCTCACTACATATCTCTCCTTTATTGTTTTTGTGGAGGTTGTTGAGGATGGAATCCAGGGCATTGAATATATTAAGCATGTATCTTACCAATGAGCTATATCCCTTACCCCATATCACTCCCTCTTCTGAAATCTTAGCAACGTATTTCTATGATTCTCATAGGATCCATCAATTTAAAAATTTTATTAGAATTCTTTTAACACATATGTAATTTATGCTAATAAACCACAAACTCTTATAAGACTAAAAAACTATTGTTTCGTGTCCTCACAGAGTACAAGTTCAATTAATATTTATTAGATTAAACTGCCATTATATATTTTCATGGATATTCATTTTTGTGTTTTAGTACAATGTTTAGGTGATTTCCTAATAGATCAGTGCTGCCAAACAATGTCATCTTGTCCTCCCACTTTCATTACTTACCAAACATACCCCTTCCTTATTTTTTACTCTGCTGATCTCACCACTCTTCCCACACAAAAGTTACTCTAAACCTCTTCCCTGTCTTGTTTCACTATTCTATGCTTCCTTCTCAGTCTGAAGCTAGATGCAGCAGCATTCTTTATAATGTTCACAAAAAAATGAGTCTTTGCAAAACTATTGAAAGTCACTCTGGAAGAGGTAAAATAACTTTGAATATTGATGATTGTGTAATATTCTAATTCTATAATGTGATTCTTTAACTTTTTGGAACTTTAATAAAACAAAATAATTCATCCCCGTTTACGTGAAAATTATCATCTAATTTGGACCTATAATGAAATATATTGAGTACTTTATTATATCCAAGTAAAAAATAAACAAAATAAATGGCTGTTGTTGATGATTCCTCCCACAAATTACACTAGTTTTGCATGAAGATTTGTTCTGGAAAAACATATTGATTTGAGCTGGGCACTGTGGTGAATTCCTGTAATCCCATTGGCTCCGGAGGCTGAGACAGTAGGATCTCAAGTTCAAAACCAGCCTCAGCAAAAGTGAAGCACTAAGTAACTCAGTGAGAACCTGTCTCTAAATAAAATACAAAATAGGGCTGGGGATATGGCTCAGTGGTTGAATATCCCTGAGTTCAATCCCTGGTACTACCCGCTCCCACCACCGGCCAAAAAGAAAAGGTATGCATTTGATATTAGTCAAAACTTAAGTTCAGTCCTGAATCTACAATTTATGAATTGTTACTTAATTTCTCTGATGTAGAATTTCCCAGTTAGTAAAAGGGGAAAGATAAGCTTCCTACCTCCGAAGATGGTTAACTTAAATAGACCATAATTTATGTGAAGCATCTAGCACACTGCTACTTCATAATATTTATTCAGCAAATTGTGTTTCCCTTCCAGGTATCTAAATCTACATTTCTCACTACCTCAGTTTTATGAGAGCTTCCCCTGCCTTCCTCTACCTCTAATGAGTAGTTGAGGAAATGGATAGGAACATTATACTTATGCATGCTCCCTTTTCATGGGTCTTAAAACTGTCAATAGCAAATTAAATTAGTAATTATTTCCCATCATTGCTACTCTATAATATTGAAATATCCAGGTGACCTATCTTAGGGCAAGTTTGCTAAATTTTAAGTAGCAAGGCAGAATACAGTAATATTTAGTGCTAAAACAGGAAAGAAGTGGAAAAATTTGAATATTAAAAAAGAATGAAAAGGAATTTCAGAAAATAATAATCCTTTTTGTTAATAATATTTGG
>JAJEJO010005694.1:0-88237 GCA_020662805.1 Glaucomys volans
TATATATATATATATATTATATATATATACACATGGAGTTTTACTCAGCTATAAAGAAGAACAAAATTATGGTATTTACTGGTAAATGGATGGAACTGGAGAATATCATGAAAGATGAAATAAGCCAGATGCAGAAACTCAAGGGTCAAATGTTTTCTCTTATATATGGAATGTAAAGAAAAATAAACAATCTAAAAAGGGGGAGGGATCTGATGAAAATAGAAAGGAGAACTGTGGGGTAGAGGACAGGGGATGAGAGGAAGGGGGGAGGGATGAGAAAAGGGTGGAACAGCCAAATTAAACTGACCAAACCATGTCATGTGCATGTATAAACATATCACAATGAATAACTATGCCAATTTAAAAATTTAATCAATAAAAAAAGAAAAGATCAAGAATAGATGGTGTCACTACTAAATTCTTTCCAATATTTAAAGAACTAAGGCTATTTAAAATATTCCAAAAAGTAGAAGAGGAAGAAATTCTTCCAAACACATTATGAGACCAGCATTACCTTGCTACTAATACCAGATTAGGATACAATATAGAATATAGATGCTAAAAATCCTCAACAACAAAAAAATGCCAATGTAATCCAAAAGCACATAAAACAAACCTCAACATGATAATGTAGCATTCATCCTAATGATGTAAGGATGGTTCAGTATACACAAACCAATCCGCATGACACACAATACCAACAGAATAAAGGACAAAAATCATACAGTCATCTCAATTGATACAAAAATGGCAATCAATAAAATTCAACATTTCTTCATGATAAAAACATTGAACAAATTATGCAAATAAGGAATGTACCTCAACAAATGAAGTCCATTTATAATAAATTGATAGCTAAACTTGCATTGAATGGTTGCCATATCAAGCTTTTCCTCTAAGATCTGGAAGAGGAGAATGATGCTCACTTTCAACACTTTTATTGAACAAAATGCCGGAAGTCCTAGCCACAGAAATTAAGCAAGCAAAAGAAATAAAGGGCACCAAGTAGGTATGGTGGCACACTCCTATAATCCCTGCAACTCAGGAGGCTGAGGCAGGAGGATCACAAGTTCAAAGCCAGCCTCAGCAATTTAGCAAGGTCCTCAGCATCTAAACGAGACCCTGTCTCAAAAGGGCTAGGGATGCAATGGTAGAGCACCACTGGGTTCAATTTCAGTACCTGCCCCCACAAAGGCATTCAAATTTGTAAAGAAAATGTCAATTTTCACTGTTTGCAGATGAAATGATGTTAAATATTGAAAACCTCAGTATCTTCACCAAAACCATAAAAATTAATAAATGCATTCAGCAAAGTTTCAAGATTCAAAATCAACATAAAAAATAATTACTGCAGCTATAGGCCAACAGCAAATTATCTGAAATAAATATCAAAAAAGAAATCCCAGGTGGGAATGGTGGTGCACACCTATAATCCCAGCAACTTGGGAGGCTGAAACAGGATGATCACAAGTTCAAAGGCAGCCAGCCTCAGCAGTTGAGCAAAGCCTTAAGCAACTTAACAAGACCCTGTCTCAAAATTAAAAATTTTAAAAATGGGCTGCGAATGTGACTCGGTAGTTAAGATTAACCCCTGGGTTCAATCCTCAGTACCAATAAACAAACAAACAAACAAGCAAACAGAAATCACATTTATCATAGCTACAAAAATAAAATGCCTAGGAATATATTTAATGAAAGAAGTAAAAGACCTTTACAATGAAAATTATAAACATTGATGGAAGAAATTGAAGAGGACACAAAAAGTGGAAAGACAACCAGTGTTCACACAGGATTGGAATAATCAATATTGTTAAAATGTCCACAGTACACAAAACACTTTACATTTTCAATACAATCCCTATTAAAATACTGGTGGCATTCTTCATAGAATAGGAAAACATTTTTACAATGTATGTGGAATCACACACACACACACACACACACACACACACAAATCAGCCAAAGTAATTTTGTCCAAATAGAAAAAAAAAACATGAAGAATTATACTATCTAACTTCAAAACATACTACAAGGATGTAGTAATCAAAACTGAATGGTATTGGCATCAAATCAGATACATTGACCATAGAAACAAAATAGAAGGCCAAGAAGTAAAACTATAACCAACTAATTTTTTTGACAAAGGTGCTAAGACATGTACTGGAAAAAAAGACAGCAATTTCAAAAATGGTGTGGAAAAATTGAATATCCACATGCAGAAGAATGAAGCTAAACTTTGATCATTCACCTGTTAAAAAGGTCAATTCAAAATGGACTAAAAATTTAAATGTAAGACCTGAAATTATGAAAATGTTATAAGAAAACACAGGCAAAATGCTTCAGGACATTGGAATGGGCACAAAGTTTAGGACTAGACCTTAAAAGCACAGGAAATGGAAGCAAAAAAAAAGACAAAATGGATCACATAAAACTAAAAATTTTCCACACAGGGAACACTTAACAGAGTCAAGAGACAATCAATAGAATGAGAGAAAATATTTGTCATATTTCCTTGTCCCTGGCAAGAAGTTGGTATCTAGAATACACAACAAATTCCAAAATCTCAATAGCAAAAAAGAAAATCTGCTTTCTAAAAACAGGTAATAGATTTCTAATATACATTTATCCAAAGAAGACATACAAATGGTCAATGGATATATGCAAAAAAAATGCTCAACATTACTAATCACCAAATAAATGCAAATCAGAACAACAATGAGGTATCACCTCATTCCAGTAAGAATAATAATTATTAAAAAGATTAAAGAGAGAAGGCATGCCTCATGGGACCAGACAGTACGCCAGCCTCTCTTCAGAGTGGGATATGGAGCTTCCACTACCACTGTCACCACCATGAGTCATACTTACAATTATGAGCTACAATTCCTGAAAAAGATCAATAGATACTGCTGCAGGTACAAGAAGGGCTTTGTGTCCAACATACAGGCTGCAGGAGTATTCATGATGTTCTGGAGAAATTAATGTTTGAGGAATTAAGGAATCCCTGTCGAGGTGGTGGTATTTGTAACCTCCTGCCAGCCATGAAACAAATTAATGATGTGGAAGCTTGCCGGGGATTGTTCATTGATCTAGTGGGCTTCCTGATATCCACTCAGGCTATGAGTTTGCTATTGGGAATATGAATGGATTTGATATGAATTATCCTAAAGGAGTGGTATCCCCAGGTGTCAGATTTGACATCAACTATGGTGTTCCCACTTGCTAAATACCAATTTGGAAGAGAGTGATGTCCAGCCCGGGAAGAAGCAACTTACCCAAGCTATGTTTGACCACATTCCTGTCGGGGTGGGATCAAAAGGTGTGATCCCAACGAATGCCAAAGCCTTGAAGGAAACCTTAGGGATGGGCGTGGCCTGGTCCCTAAGATAAGGCTATGACTGGGCTGAATATAAAGAGCCCTGTGAAATGAAGAGTATGGAAGGATGCTGCAAGCTAAGCCAAACAAGTTATCTGCAAAGGCCAAAAAAAGAGGCTTTCCTCAGTTGGGGATCCTGGGAGCAGGCTACCACTATGGAGAAATCCAGGTTGTGAATGAGATTTTCAATGAGTATACTTCTTAGAAATCGGGTATTGACCATAAGGGACAAGTATGTGTGATGATCCATAGTGGAAGCAGAGGCTTGGGTCACCAAGTAGCCACAGATGCACTGGTAGCCATGGAAAGACAAGATCATAATCAATGATTGTCAGTTAACGAATGCTCAAATCATTTTTTCAGAGAGTCAGGACTACCTAAAGGAAATGGCAACAGCTGGGAACTATGCCTGGGTCAACCACTCTTCTATGACCTTCTTAACCCATCAGCCTTTTGCCAAGGTCTTTGATAGAACCCCTGACAACTTGGACCTGCATGTGATTTTAAATGTGTCTCACAATATTGCCAAAGTAGAACAGTATATGGTAGACAGAAAGGAACAGACACTCTTGGTGTACAGGAAGGGATTCACCCACACTTTCCCTCTTCACTGCCTCCTCATTGTTTTGATTATCAACACACTGGACAGTCAGTGATCATTGGTGGCACCATGGGAACCTGTAGCTATGTTCTTACTGGCACTGAACAGGACATGACTGAGACCTTTGAAACAACTTGTCCTGGGGTTGGCTGTGCATCCTCCTGAGCAGAATCTCAGTGTAATTTAGGCTTCCAGGATGTCTTAGACAAATTGGCAGATATGGAATTGCAATCCATGTAGCCTCACCCAAATTGGTTAGGGAAATGGATCCTGAGTCCTAAAGAACATTACAGATGTGCTGAATACCTGCCATAATGCTGGAATCAGTAAAATGGCCATTAAACTAAGCCAATTGCTGTTATCAAAGGGTAGGACTTTGGTGGGGCCTCCGGATACCACTAACCCTCAGTGAAGTGGCCGTGGACTGAAAGAAACACTCTTCAGACATCAGACTTGACACTTAACAGGTTCTAAAGTGTATAGCTGAAACTGTCCATGCCAAAATGGCTGATGGGAAGGCTTTTGCTTGCCAGAGCCAGTGCTGTGAAATAACATTCCAGAGGGGGCCATCTGAAAAGGGATGAAAGTACTTCCTCTTCAGTTGTCTCGTATATTTTTAGGAAAATCTTTAAGGTGTGAGTAGGTGTCAGGAACCTGCATTTAATAACCAGAATGAACTTCTTCGCACCAGATTCTATTTATATCCCAATAGGTATCATGAAGAACATTCTATTAAATATGATTTGGGACTGTTAAAAAGAAAGATTAAAGATAAGTTCTGGTAAGAATGCAGACAAAAGAGAACTTTTAATAGAAATGTAAATTAGTACAGCCATTATAAGAAACAGTAGGGTGGTTCCTCAAAAACTTAAAACTAGGGCTGGGGATATAGCTCAGTTGGTAGAGTGCCTGTCTTGCAAGCACAAGGCCCTGGGTTCAATCCCCAGCACTGCAAACAAACAAACAAACAAACAAACAAACTGAAAACTAGAACCACTATATGATTTGGCAATCCACACTAGGTATATATCCAAAGAAAATCAAATCAGTTTGTTGAAGAAACATCTTCACTACCAAGTTCATTGAAGCTTTATTCACAATAGCCAAGAAAGGAAATGACCAATGTGTCCATCAATTGATGGATAAATATGCACACACACATACACACACACACACAAAATAGAATATTCAAGCATAAAAATAATTAAATCCCATCATTTGTGACAACATGGGTAAACTTATAGGTCATTATGTTAAGTGAAATAATTCAGACAAAGACTAGTACTGCATGATCTCACTCATACATTATACATGGAATCTATGAAGCTTGATGTCATAGAAATTGAGAGAAGAATAGTGGTTACCAGAGTCCAAAGGGGCTGAGGAGGGATGGGGAAAGTTTGATCAGCGGGTACTAAATTATAGTTAGGAGCAAGAAGTTCTGAGATACTATTACAGAGTATGGTGACTATAGATAACAATTTTAACTGTACTTTACAAAAACCAATAAAAGGATTTTGAAAATTACCACAAAGCAATGATAAATGTCTGAGGAGATTAATCAATGTATACATGTAGCAAACATTACATGATACCACATCAATATGTACAACTTTTATGTTATGTGTCAGTTAAAAATATTTTAAAATTTAAAAGCTATACATAAAGATATATGAAAATGTGAAATGCAGTTTTATCATTATTTCTTTGAAAAGGAAGTTATATTCATTAAAAATGTATATTTATAAATAAAATAAAATACACCACAGAAAATGCTGATAAAAAGTTAAGCACAATGAACTATGAAAGTTACCAGTATGTTTAAATTTTTTCATAATGAGATACTGGAAAAATATGACCTTCACAATCAATAAATTAAACATTATTTCTAATTCTACTACTCAGAAATAATCATACTTAATATTTTTGTGTATTTCCTTTCACAGATTATTTTTCTGCCTTACACATTTTTATATAAATGTACTCCTGCTGTGTACATAACATTTAATAACTTGAATATTTTCTATATTATTAAATATTTATTTGGAACATAATTTTATGCCCATAGAATTTGTTATATATGAACATGATGTACATTTACATTTATTTTGCCATATATTACAGTTTTAACACAGAGTCATAAAACATCAAATCTTCCCCCAAATGATTACAAGAATAGAAATTACTATTTTAATTCTTTCAACCTTGTAGCCATTTCATGCAGCAGGAAATTTTGTGATAGTATGACAAAAATCAACAACAGGCCTATGGGACTGTATGTTTTTTAATCCATATTTTTAAATCATATTCATATTTAGAAAGGAGAAAGTGAATTGTATCTATGCATTATAAACAGAACATGGTTTCATTTCTGACTTTGCTGCTTACTGAGTGACTTCAGGGAAGATGTTAATATATGTAGGTCTCAGTTTTCATGTCTGCAAATTCAGAACAATAATACTATATTCCCCATAGAGATGTTGAGCCAATAAAGTGAAATCTGGTTTTACTTAGGCACCATTGTATTGTATAAGTGGTGCTGCTTACCAGATTTCAACAGCTTTTCCTGAAGAACTTGGGCAAGGTAGCTGAGTATGGATCCATGCTGAGCATGGATCCATGCCAATATCTGGAGCACTGCTGAGTATGGATCCATGCCAATATCTGGACTGCTTAAATAACAACTTAAGGTGATAAAAGCATTTATGGTTTTGATTGACTATAACTTGTTATGAGAACTACATAAATATAAAACTACTTATAAAACATGTACAGCCAGAAAAGACACATAAGTGTTTTCAATATCAACACCCACTTTCCCTTCTGAACACACTGTTAAATTTTAAACCATGTGGAAAGAAAGTAGTCTCTGTACTGCTGGCTAGGCTTCTCTTTTTCCATGTCCTGCTGACCTTTTACTCTATGTCCCATTTCCCTCAGGAATTACAGAAATTTTGCTGAAATGTTACCCTGATGGCTGAGGTTTCTACTTACTGTTTACACAAAGTCTTTTCCATATTAAGTGCCCATGACTTGGCCTATAAGTACTCTCCACCCTTTGTTTTCTCCCCAACTATGCTCCATCCAGGCAAAACATGCTTTGCCTCCTATAGTCTGTCCAGCCAAGGGCAATTTTCAGCTGTACCTCTTAGTTGTGATTCCTCCATGAGTTACCCTTGTATCTAATGTCATTTTCTACCTTATGTCAAGGTACATTTTATTTTTCTTTTGGTAAAATTAAGTATATAAATAAAATTAATATATCCTGACTGAAATGTGAATCCTCTTCATAAATAGAACCAAACTTTCTGTGTTCCTGCTCTGAACATCCCTTTTAGGCAGCAGCCACATCAGGAATGTTTCCATGGAAACAATCATGTTTAATATTACCTCAACTACATTAGTTCTATGTCTAGCCTCAGTATAAATTATATTTAGCTGAGGTTAATCTACCTAAACTCCCATAAAAATTAAAACTGCTTTTATTAATAATGTTAATATTTATAACATCCAACAATGTTTGTAATTATCTAACCTACTGAGCTATCATTTATATTACAATGTAAACAGATAATTTTAGGTAGCTTAATATACCCACTTACTAATGTCCTATTTATTTGACAATTTCCTGTTCCTTTAAATCATCTGTTTTTAGACTACAAAAATACTCCAAGATATTTTGTAAGAATTTGAATTTTGACATTTGAAAACTGTTATGATCTCTCAGTATTTCGAATAATCACATATCCCTACTACTTTTGAAAGTAATAAACTCAAGTAATCTTTAATATTTAAAGAAGGCAAGCTCTAGAACAAGGATGTACAAAGGAACTTTCTGAAATTATGAAACTGTCCTGTAATTGTTCTGTCCAACAAAGTAACCACTACCTATGAATGGTGATTGAGTACTTGAAATGTTCCTAGTACAACTGAGAAACTGAATTTTGAATTTTATTTATTTGAATTTCAAACAGCCATGTGTGGCTGCATTGTATAGCACAGCTTCCAGGAATTTTTTTATAGAAATACCTAGCATTAAAAACACTATTTAATATCTTATGGTGTAACAATGGTGTTTCAAGTTGGAGCTCAAAAGTTCTTTTCTTCTTTATTCAGGGTGCACCTTGAGCCATTCACTGTTTGCCCCTCATTATCTCTATCCATCCAAGTTATTTGTAAACATGCACATCTTCTCCAAGAGAACTCCTCAAGTTTGGGGATCACATTTTTCTGAATTCTGTATGCTCTGAGCTTATGGGAGCATGTTGCACATTATAGGTACTCACTGTTTACAAACAGTAATGTACAAATAGGGATTTAAGTTTCTCATTTCAGCTTTGAAAGCATATTCTTAAGTCATATCCCTTTACTCCTGCTCTGAGTAGTTTAGTTCTTCCAGAGTTTAAACTTTGTTCTCTGTGTTGTATTACAAGCCTCTCAGAGAGAACATTTTATTGCTCTGGGAACAATCTAAATCATAATTCTAGAAGAAAAATCCCCAAAATTTATATCTTTGCTGCCCTGATATATTTTGAAAAAGCTAGCATAGACATTTTTTTGCAGTGATGAATCAAGAAAAGTAACAGATGGAAAACTAGAAAAGTCTATAACCAGGGAATTGAAAAATTAGTTCTTTAAATGCACCCTTCCTTTCCCTGTCTCTGACTTGAGGCATTTTTTTCATTGATTATTTGTCACAAAAACAAAGGGAACACTAGTTGGAGGACCAAACACAACCAAATAGAATGGCACACACAGAGAGGGGGAGGGTCGGGGGTATGAAAAATGGTGGAATGAGACAGACATCATTACCCTATGTACATGTATGATTAACAAGAATGATATGAATGTACATTATGCACAACCATAGAAATGAAAATTTGTACCCCATATGTGTGCAATGAATCAAAATGAAGTCTGCACAAATGAAAATAATAATAAAAAATAAATTAATTTAAAAAAGAAAAGAAAAGAAAGGAAATTTCCAAAAAGGAAGGAGACAAGAGGTAAAAATCTGTTAATGATCTTTTCACTATGGTAAATTGTAAAATAACTTCACTTGTGCATAACTATTTAGAAAGCTGTGCATAACTTGTGTATAACTATTTAGAAAGCTGATATTTAAGACTAAGGAAAATTACTTTGAGTTAATGATTATTCCAAATGTTTTGCTGTCAATGTGAAGGAAATAGGGATTTGAGTTTACAATAAAAGTTTTAGATATCAGTGAATAGTCTAAAATTATAATAATTAATTTACAAAAGTCTTTATTTAAAAAATACTAATTTTATATGGAATTTTGTTTGGAGAAAGAGAAAAGTAAGAGTTCCAATTGTTAAGATATATGCTGTTTGATCAGTTAAAGTTTACTTATGTAAAACTTTAGTTTTCATTTTATTTTTTTTCTGTGGACAAAACATATGTGAACTTGATGTGGTGTTAGCCTCATCTACAGAATCTCATGTAATCACATGAGAATAAAGGCCTCATATAGCTTACAAACTGAGGGGCACAGCTGGTAGAATCAGCATTACTTCAAAAACATTTTATTATACTCCTTTTTTTCAGATCACAGTTTGTGTGTCTATGTTTATCGTAAACCTCCTGGTTTGTTTAAGATAGGAAAGAAACTAATAGCATAAGAATAATGTAAAATCAAATTAGGTGTCAAAATTATGCACAATAACATTATATTCATGAACTAGGACTTGAATTTGCCATATCTTTCATCATTTGCAGTTACGAGGTAAAGAAGATTTGGTTAGTAGATGAATAAATTCTCATCACTAAATACTCCTCTGACTATATAAAAGCACAAAATTTTTAAATCAAAATGAAAAATATCATAGGGGTATTTCCCTCAAGGAATGAAGATATGTATCAGTTTATTATTTTACAAATTTGATTTGGTACTTTATATCCTTGAATTTGAAGAAAATTGCCAATTATTTGCAACCAACCATAAAATTCAGGTCTATGCTTGCCTATCCTAAGAGTAACAAGGGGCCAGGTGGTAAAAAATGATTATGGGCTACTCTACTCGTATTACCCATGGATAAATATGTCTGTCAGTTTTGAAAGTCATGTAATTACTATTCACCATGATAAAGGAGAATAGTAAAAATTAGACTTAAGATTTTTCAAAGGCATATATCTTTGCTGTGAGATAGTTGAATGGAAATCAAATTGTGAAGATAAATGAACTCTGTTTAATATTCAAAAAGTTTACTTGTATTTGGATATTTATTTACTGTGATTATGCCAGTCTTGGAGAACTACTAAAAAAATAAAAAATAAAATAAAAGGAAGAACCAGGCACGATGGCCCACACCTATAATTTCAGAGACTTGGAAGCCTGAGGCAGGAGGGCCAGCCGTGGCAACTTAGGGAGACCCTCACCAGCTTAGCAAGACCCTCTCAAAATAATAAATAAAAATGACTAGGAATGTAGGTCAGTGGTAAAGCACTCCTGGATTCAATCCCTAGTGCCAAAACACAAAAGGAACTTAAATGTTTCCATGGTACGGAATAGGTATTCTACTCTCTTCTCTAACAGAAACTACCAGATAATCAGGAAAGATAATATTACTCCATTCCTACTCCCACATCTCATTCATATTTAGTCTAGCACAGCATTTAGAGTAATTTTCAGCAATTGAGCCAGCAGGAAAAGTGTGTTAGCTGTAAAAAATATTGTGAGTAAAAATAACAAAATTTCATTAAAAAGGTGTCCATTTATGACAATTCAGCATAGTAGATATTTGGGGGGTGGAATAAATATTTCAGCCTTATTATGCTTTAACTTTACAGTAAACAATGTTAAAGTGGGTAGTTTGGCTATTCTGTTTTGAAGCCTACTGATCAGGTTCACATAAGAGTCAGTATTTACATATTGAAAATGTCAGCATTATTTACTAGAAATATAATAGAGGGTGATCATTCCCACTTTATGCCTGAAGCAAATCACTTCACTGTCAAAGGTCAGATTCACATGAGGAAACTTTTTAGAATATATTTTCTGTTCTGTTTAGAAATGGATAATTCCAGGGTCATTTAATGTTAATTTTTCCCCTTCACATATGGGTATCATTCAAATCTCATCTGTAATACAGGGGAAAAAACTCTAAATCTGAAATAAAAGAAAAATGAACTCTTCTAATAGGATAAAATTTTTATAAGACAAAATTCATTGGGCAGATTAACAATGTACTTGCTGCCATTGACATCCTTTACTACAATAATGCATGAATAATGATTGCAATGAAATTTTTACAGAAATATACATGACATTCACATTAATGTCAAGTGAATTCATTATGATTGGTGTTATTTTGGTGAATATTAATTTGCATCAGAAAACTAAACTATTCAATTTAATATTATGCTTGATTAATGCTGAACTACAGTAGATCCTCATAATTTTAAACATAGTAGCCATATATTATGTATATTAATATTGATTACCACCTTAACATTAAATATGAATAGTTAAAAATTTTATGATCAAATATCAAAAAGTTATTATCAGGACTTTAGCATCTTTTAAAATATGACAAACCTAACAACAATATCAATAATTATGAGAACAAACATTTTCACAATTTAGTAATCTAAATTGACATTCACCTTTATAGCAACATCAATAAAAATAACAATGATGAAGTATAGTTAAAAAACACTGACTACCTACTAAGTGCCAGCAACTGTTCTTAACTCCAAAGGTAGTGTCTTTCCTTAATTCATTTAGCTGTTTATTTGTATTCTCTTGGGTTTCACTGAGCTTTATAAAAATCATTCATTTGAATTCTTTGTCCAGCATTTCACCCACTTTGATATCTTCAGCAGTCATTAGTAGGATGTTATGAACTTTAGGATGTGTAAAATTACCTTGTTTTTCATAGTTTTTGTTTTTCTATGTTAAAATCTGTACATCTGTCAGGATAGATATCTATTCCCCTTTTATGTGAGAACTTTCTTGGTAAGCAGACTTCTCTTGGTGATGTGTCCTGGGATACTGGTTTGTTGTGTAGTATTGAGTTTCATTCCAACTGGCTTCATAGTATAATTTCCCTGTGGTTTATTTGGCTGTGGGCTTTGACAAAATGTCTACTGTGTCAGAACCTGAGAGCTTCACTTTATTTGTAGATCTCACAAGAATGAAGTCCCACTCATTATTCGGGCAGGTGTGGACAATATAGTCTGTGGGGTACACCTCTGTGGTTATTCCTAAATTGAGAATGAAAGCCCCATCAGATGGTGGGAATTTCCTTAGATTCTGTTGCCATTGTCTCTGTTAACTTGAAAGCAAATTTGCTACTGGCTGCTTCAACTGTGGTACTGGGCCTGGAGTTTTTGTGCTTTGTTTTAGACACTGGCATGGCTCCAGGCATTTCACTTGAGAGACATAGGCTGGAATCACAGCTTCCCTTCTTCAGCACTCACCTCCAATCTTGTTAGCAATGTGGAATCTGATAATGTATGAGAGTGATCAATGCTGAGGTCCCTTCTAGGTGTGGTGTCTACAATTGTGCAAATTCTCTCTTCTGTTGCTATTGGAGTGAGTGTTCAGGAGTGAGACCTTAGACCTCCCCTTGCCTTGCCTACTTGAGGATGGGTCATCAGTTGGAAGCTTTTATTCCCCTATTCTTTTAACTTAATTATCTGCCCAGATTTCTGTGGGGCTAGACTGTGGATGGAGCTAGATGCAATTCTTCTCCACTGGTCTGGGAGTATAGTTCAGCAGTCAAGCACCATTCAATAGGCTCAAAATACTGGACTCAGATTCCCAGCACCACAAAGAAGGAAGAGGGAAAAAAAAAGGCAGATAAAGAATTAAGGTAAAAACCAATTTGAAACAACAACAATGGCAACTGCATCAAAAACCACAAAGAAATGGGAAAAATGTTACAGAATAAAATCCCAAATTTAAAAATAATAAAAATAAAATGAAGAAACAATAGGAGAAAAATAAAGAGAGAGGGGAAGGAAAGAAAGAAAAAAACAAAAAGGAAATATCAAAATAGGAGGAATGAGAAAAACCCACAAAATAGTAGCACAAAAAAGTACTATTACAAAATTAAAATATTGCCACTGCTGAGGTGCTCAAATGAGTGAGCAAGAGTGGATAGTAGTAGCCCATGCTGATCAAAGCTTCTTTCTGTATTTTCTTGAGCTATGTGCCCCTTTCACAGAGCAAAAGCTTGAGGGTTATTCATCTCTCTCTTTTCCTTTCTTGTGCTCTTTGGGTAAAAAGAGGGAGTGATCTATGGCTGGAATCCATTGAAACACCTCTCAGTTGATAAGCACAAGGCAGAACACATGGCTCCCCAGACAAATATTCTTTTCTAGACTATTTGATTTGCACACCCCAAGGGCTGATGCCAAGGCATGCTAAGGATCTAGGGCAGAATGTGGAACTCCCCAAAGATACCTTCTGGAGGTTTTGTGCTGTATGCTCAGAGTGAGGAGTAACACTAGCTCTGCAGCATATGCCACTGAAGAAGAAAAGAGGCTATTGAGTCTCAAAGATCTGTGCTTGGGTATGGTAGTGGGTTCTATGCAATCTGTGCCTCACACCTCTGGTGTTCCCACTTCTGGCTCCTGCACACCACCATGCAAAACTGTTCAGTCCCACTGGGTGTGGTGGTGCATGCCTGTAATCCCAGTGGCTTGGGAGGCTTGAGGCAGGAGGATCACAAGATCAAAGCCAGCCTCAACAACTTGGTGAGACATTGTCTCTAAATAAAATATAAAATGGACTGGGAATGTGTTCAGTGGTTAAGTGCCTCTGAGTTCGATACCAAAAACAAACAAACAAAACAAATAAACACACACACATACACACACACACACACACACACCCCAAACTGTTCACTCCCTTAGACTTAGATATCTGGCCTGTCCATTGACTAATTCCAAAAGGAAGTGCCTCCCATTCTCCCATGCACCAGTTGATTCTCCCTACTTAATAGTACTCTCACCAAGTGTGTGTCAAAGTTTCTCCCCAGGCTGAACTGATTTTCACAGCCCCACCCACTGAGTCAGGGCAGTGATGCCATGAAGTCCCAAAGATAGGAAAATTGCAGGTCCTTTGACCTGGGGACTCAACTCCTAGACTCTACATTTAAATGTAATTTTTATTTCTGCCTGTTCATGAAGTTAACTGCACCTACATAACTTATAATGAGACAGACATGAAGAAAGTACATCAACACAATACTGATCATAAGCCTTTCACCTATATTAACCAAATATATCCTCTCCATGTCACTCAGCACCTAATCTCAATGGATGACTTTATTTACCACCTAATTTATTTTAACTATCTAGTATGCCCTAAAATTTAGTAGTCTCTCATTTCTTCCCTCACCATTTCCTTGTTGGTAATTATGTCCATGCCCCACAATATTATCTTAACTTTTTAGGGCAAAACTGTCAACCCCTGAACATCAGCCCTGAGTTTTTTCCCAAGTACTATGTCCTTATATGCAATTGATTCTTTGACATCATCACTTGAATGTTTCTCAAGCATATTAAAATTAACAACTACTGAAATAAAGGATTTTTCCAACTTTTGAATACACCAATTAAAATAAGCAATATCACAACAACCATGTCCCCCTATTTGCTGTCTTCTTCCTGATTGTTAATACCATTACCATTCTTTGAATTGCCCAGGTCTAAAATTTGAAAGTCACATTTAATTCTTCCCATTCCCTTAACACCACTTCTATTCAATTATAAAATCATTTAATTTTTAACCTCCAATCAATCAAAAAGACATCCTTCAGAAAAACCTTCAGTAACTCACCATTTTCTAAAGTACACATGTGTCATTTAGGGCTTTCCACATTCTAGTTTTACTTCCCTTTCAAGATTGATCTTTTTTGACTCATCTCCAAGCACCCTTCAGCCAAATATGCTCTCCTAAACTCACTAATTTTGCTTGTTTTTCATACTTTCCCCTTGGCCTGAAATCCCTCCCTTTGAATTCATACATTCTTTCATCAATTCATTTCTTCAGTACACATTTAGTGAATCCCTACATACTACAGTTAAGATGCTGTCAAGATGGTAGAGGTATGATGGTGAAGAAAACTATATCCCTACCCTAATGGAGTTTATATTCATTCTGGTGAGAAGACAGAAATTAAGTGACCATAAAATAAAATATCACACATGAAAAATTAAACAAAATAAAAGGATAGCATTTACTCACTACACTCCAGCACCCAGGGAAGTTTTCTCCAAGGGGAATAACATTTAAACAGTAGTCTAAATGAATGAGGGATAATCACATTATATTGGGATATATGTTGTAGTACACACAAGTCTGCTTGATAGAAGCATGTGTAAGGTATTTGAGGAATTATAATGCCAGTGTGGCTGATGCACCCTAAAGAAGGGGTTTCAAAAAAGGATAAAAAATTACAACAGGTTAAGTAGAGGTCAATCCCCCAAGGACAGGCTATTTTAAAGATACATATTTTATTCTGTGTAATGAAAATCATTAACAGTCAAAGAATGAATGGTTTTATTTATTTTGGAAGATGATTACCCATGTTGAAACTGTATAGAGACTATCAGTAGTGGAGTGAACACAGGAGATGAGTCAGGAGGCTACAAGACCAATCTAAGTAAGAGATGAAGGTGGCTTAGGCAAGAGAGATTGGGGTAAAGGTGGTAAGAAATGAGCAAGTTAAAGATTAATTTGGAAGATATTAATAAAAAGATTTGCTAAGGAACTGAATTTGGGAAATGCGAATGAGAGGAATCCAGGATAACTCCTAGGTTGTAGCCCAAATAACAGAGTGAATTTTGGGATGTGACATCTTCTAAAATTAAAAATATAAAGTAGATTTAGATGCAGAATTAAAATGGCTAATTTGGAACATGCTAATAAAATGGACAGTAGATGATCCTATGATTTGGTATGGTTTAAGTGTGTCTCCTAAGAATTCATAAGTTGGAAGTGTGGTCCCCAGTTTAGCAATGTGTGGAGGTGGTAGAATCTTTAAAATGTGAGGTTTAGTACAATATTATTAATTCATTGAGGATGCTATCCTAGGAATGGGTTGGTATAGTACATATGGAACCCTAGTTAGTTTCCAAGAAAGTAGGTTGTTATAAAAGAGTAAGAGTGGCCCCTACCACTTGCTGACTTCCTGTCTCTCCATGTGATATCTCTCTTCCCTTTCTTCTCATCTCTCTTCCCTCTCTGTCCCCCCCTTTCCAAGATGCTATCACTATGAAGTGATGTACACAATGGGGCTCTCACCTGAGGCTGAATTGATGGGGTCATTCAATCTTGTACTTTCACCCTCCAAAATTGTAAGCTAAATAAGCCTCTTTACTTTATAAAATATCCAGCCTCAATTACTTTATTATAGCAATGCAAAAAAGAACAAAACAGACAGTGAAGTGGAAATGTCTACTAATTCTTTAGTTATGAGTCTGAAGTTCAAAGAACAATTCAATGTTGGAGATATTCATTTGATTCATCAAATATTTGTGACATTTTTAAACATGGAACTGGTTGAGATCACCCCATTCAGTGATTCTTAATCATGCCATACATTCAATTAACTGAGGGAGCTTTAAAATTAATTGCTGATACTTCCAATCCCCAGACCAATTGAATCTGAATTTCAGCAAGGAGTCCAGCATATTGGTTAACTTTTAAATCTCCTCTCATTATTTTATTTTCAACTGGGTTTTAGAACCATTGACCAGTTGAGACTGGTATGGGTGAAATTCTGAGTACACAGTTCTTGGCATGCCAACATTTAAACAACTGTTAAAGCAGGTTACAACAAAAGACACTGGAAACAAGAGACCACCAAGGAATAGGGAAAATCAGGAGAGTAGTATGGTATCCCATAAGCCAATAAAATAAAGTGTTTCAAGGAGGGTGTATCAAACACCACTGAGAGTTCAGTTAAGGTAAGGACTGAGAATAGACCACTGGATTTGAAAACATGAAGGTAATTATGACAAGTAGATTTAGACAATAGGTAAAACCAAACACTGATGACATAAATTCAAGGGAATTGAAGGTGGGGAAGGAAAAATAGCAAACAATAACCCTTTGGCATATCCATCTGTCAGTGCTTCACCTATTGTCAAGGTCTAGTTAAAAGGTCTGGCATACTCCTCCAGTCTCATTGCCTATAAGAAAACTCTCTATTATATACTTTCCATTTGCTCTTATCTCTGATATAACAACTTGAACTATTACTGTATTTGTTCATGTCTTATCTCTTTCTGGAGAAGGATCATATTTTTTTAATTTTTCTATGCCCCACCATGAAAAAAGAATAGGTTCTCAATAATTATTGGCTCAAATTTTTTGAAAGCCAAACCTGGAAATATGCTGGAAAAGCAATGAATGTTACTAAGGTACTAAATGGAAAAAGCACTAATGTCACATACCAGAAAATGAAGAGGTTGAAATTTACTCAGCTTTTCCAAGTAATGTGAACTATTTGGAGAGAAAGAGGACAAAAGTAATCAAAGAGCTAAAAACAAGCAAACAAAAAAATACCAGTTTCTTTAATTATCTCTAATGCTATTTTCATTAGTAAGCACTATCAGGCACTAAATGGCAGTTATGTGACAAGTCACTGATTCATTCATAGATAACAACAAACCATTCCATCCCCTCTTTCTCATATGTATTGACCAGGCCTCACCTGAATCACTGATCTATCTGTAACAAGATAAAATCTCCCTAAAAATGCTGAAGTTGTAGTTAAGGAACTGTGGGGTCATAATATTTGTTTGTTTGGTTTCCATTTTAGTATAAGTTTGACAACATAGAAAATTTTTATAAAATATGCCTAAGTTAGTGAAAAATAGCAATCTGGAAGACACATCCCTGCCTCAATGTATGTGTGTGTGTGTGTGTGTGTGTGTGTGTGTAGTCATTGAAACATAGTGGGTATTAACTTTTGCAGTCCTCTGAATGTCTCAGAAGTTCAGTATTTACATAGTTTCTCTCTTGGTTATCTTTGTTCATTCATTTCATACAGTAACAATTTTCATTTTAAACTCTGTAAATTAACTGTACCTCAAATATAAGAACTGTACATAGTAAAAAGGCATGAGTAGATTAGGAGTTGATTGACTCTCTTGGTTCTGTGAGACACCACGTTCCCCATAGACCTGATTATAACTGCCTCATCTGTCATTTTAAACTTGTTCCTCCCAAATCAACGATCTTCCCCCAAATTGATAAACAATCCCTAGTGCAAGTAGCAAGGATGATTTTAGTTCTCTATTTTGCTTTATAAAATGAGTTCCTTGGGAGGCTGAGTCCAGAGGATCACAGGTTTGAAGCTGGCTTCAACAACTTAGTGAAGACTTAAGCAACTTAGTGAGACTATGTCTCAAAATAAAAAACAAGGGCTGAGGATGTGGCTCAGTAGTTAAGTGACCTTGGGTTCAATTCTTGGTACTAAAAAAATGAGTTCCTTAAAAGCTAAGCCATAAATAAAATTAATATTTTGTTTTTACTTTTGTTTTTGTTGTGGAAAAGTCTTAGAATGCATCTCCTATGAAAGATATCCACTAAAGAAAAAGTAACTGCTAACTAAAACTACAAGTGAATTTGAACTATCTCTACAGCAAGATAAAAATATACCACAGATTGACTATCTCTTATCTTAAATAATTGAGACCAGACATGTTTCAGAGATTGGATTTTTTTTATATTTTGAAATATTTGCATAGACTTTATGGGTTGAGCATTCCTAATCAGAAATTCTGACATTAGAAATGATTCAAAATCATTGAACATCAATGTTCAAAATGTTTCAGATTTTGGATTATTTCAAATTTCAGATTTTCAGATTGGGGATGCTTAACCTGAATTATTTCAACATTTTTAGGAGAGTATGTTGAATTCACTTAATGATTAAAGAGTCTAATTCCTGAACAGAACCATGAATTTTTATTGGAATTTCTTAGAACCCAAGATAATATTAGTTATTGCATAAAATAGCATTTACTATAACTAGCGTGGAATAAAGTGGAAGTTATCCTAGGTAGGAATAACTTTCAGTGCTTAGATACATCTCTCTTGTAAAGAGTAGAACTATTCCCAACAACAGAAAGCTCACCAAAGCAAACAAAGATGGTACTTTTAAGCACTTTTTCTAGCAAACCTTCACAAGAAAAATAAATCTAAGGCTGCTGTGAAAAAACTACAGTAAAAATCACTTTCTCACAAAGATCTTAAAGTTTTTCTGCTTTGATCAACTAAAAAAAAAAAACCTGATTTTTCTATAATAAGGAAGAATCACTAGTATATGTGGGAAAACATTTTTTATCTATCCCAGCTTCCAAATCAATAAGAAATCTGCCCAAAGCAACCTTGAAAGGTAGAATTCATATACTAACTTCTTAAACCGTCCCATTAACATGTTATTAGGTGGTCTGATCCATTGTCAAAAATTCTGTTAAAACATTCTACCATAAATATCAAAATTATGAGCCTGAATTACATTTAAGGAAGTGTGTATTTATCTAGAATCCAGCCCAGATACCACTGGCCTTCATCCTTTAATATGTTCCTCACATGAAGGAAATATTCTTAGGTCCACTGCTATTAAGGAAGTACAAGAAGGTGGGGCTAAGACACAAAGATTAACAAGTTTCCCACTTGGTTATGCTTGGTTACACAACTTGTTTCACCATACTGGTTTCACTATACTAGGTTCTTAGCTTCACCATATGCACACATGCATATGCATATGTATATATACATATATATATAATTCATAAGATTTAATATTTGGAAAGGCTTTGATTTTACTTCAGAAAATTGGTATATGTAAAAATGAAACTGAATATTACAGTTATATATGCAATTTAAAATTGTCCTGAGGTGCTCCTGAATTAAATGAAGTATTTTCCAAAAGCCCTTTTAAAGTGATTCAAATTAGTAAAATAATGAAAATTTAAAGTGGAACCTAAAGTCAATGGAAGAATGAGGTGTTTTGATATCTCACTTTAAATTTTGGTACGAAAAAATAAAGTTAACCTAATACATAATGTTTTCAGAATATAAAGGTTGCTTTTAGGGTTCCTACACAAACATAGAAACACATCTTCCCATTTTACTTTTCATTAGTAGGTAAGTTGGAGGGCAATATCTAATTCTTCTTTACCTTCATACTCATACTTTCCACCCCTGTATCTTCCAGTTTGATGTTCATTATCTTATTCTTTATGGATGAATGAATGAAGTTCCCAGAAGATTGACCCTGCAAACTCTTCAGTATGGAGCTACTGGATTTTGCACAGCTACTTCTCCTTCTCCCCTATGTTCTGACTTTGATTTAGAAAGAGAGATTTAGGTCTTTAATCTCCCCACATCAATGAGATCCCTGTTTCTGTCCAAATACATAGAGAACAGGTTTTAAGCACCCTTCGTTCTTTATGCAATGTTGTATTTCCAATGGTTTGGGACCTGTCCACAAATTTTAGTTGAAAATCCATAGGCAAATAGGATCTTGATCATTTACTGCATTGCCCTAGAGTTCATAATTGTGTTAGTCAACTTTGAATCACTATAACAAATACCTAAGATAACTTATAAAGAGAAGAGTTTAATTTGGCTCACAATTTTGGAGATTCCAGTCCATGATCAGTTAGCCCTATTGCTTTTAGGCCTCTGATGAGGCAGTAAATCATGGCAGGGAATAAGTGGCAGAGCAAACCCACTCACTTCATGGCTAGAAAATGAAAGAGAGGAAGAAGAAGTTGGAATCCCACTATCCCCTTCAAGGGCACATCTCAGTGCCTTGAAGACCTCCCTCTAGGAATTACCTCCAAAAGGCTCTACTATCTTCCAATAGACTTTGAGGACAAATCCTTCAACAAATGGGTCTTTGGGGGTACATTCCAGATTCAAACTATAGCAGCAATGTAGATAACAAGATTAATTGTGGAATTGACCACATATCTAGTGAGCTAAAAATCTTTTTTACTTAAGTAAAACAAACAAATTCAAATTATTTTCTTCATAAGAGTTCTAAGGTTTATAAGAAGAATCCAACTGGTATTTCCTGAAATTTTTACTCCAGGCTAAAAAAATTAAGGCGTACGATTTCCATTCCATTCCTCTCATCTTTGCTCTGGGTTACTTCCCTTGGGCTACACCTGGTATGAATTCAGAGTACAGGCTCATGGAGTTCTTCCCTCCTATAAACCAAACATTGATTCTTCTAATGAAGCCTAACATGTGAAAGATGGAATGTGGCTTTATTACAAATTCATTGCCATAGATTTTGTGGGTTATAATCTGGATTTTTTTTTTTTTGGCACCAGGATTAAATCCAGGGGCACTTAGCCACTGAGCCACATCCCAAGCCCCTTTTTATTTTATTTTGAGACAGGGTCTTTCTAAGTTGCTTAGGGCTTTGATAAGTTGCTAAGGCTGACTTTGAGCGTGGGATCTTCCTGCCTCAACTTCCCCAGCTGTTGGGATTACAGACATGTGCCACCACTCCTGGCTTGTGGGTTATATTCTGAAAGAAATCAATGCAACTCACAAAATTCTAAATAAAAGTGTACTAAAAAATTGCTAAGCTAAAATTCTAATAGGTCACAGTTCCCACATGCCCTTAGAGCACTCTATTTTCACCCCAAATTACTGTCAATCATGGAAAATGATTGCCTACCTAGTCTATGTCCTAAGTCTGAGAAAATACTATTGTTTTCTCTCATATTAAGCAATGATCATTTTTTACTGTGTAATTTCTAAAATTCTTTCATTTTTCCTTTATAAATAGTATCTGAGTTTAATTTATTTTTATATATGCTAGCACCTTTTTCTAAATATCTGTTAGCTTTTTAGTCCCCTAAAGTATGTCTGAAAAAGGTTCTTAGGACAAATGCTTTTGGAAAAAATAGATGTGTTCATTGCTTAAAACAACAATCTCTTTAGCTCTATCCAAAGTAAAGACGTGGAAAAATTACTGATTTTACATGATTGTAAATTATATTATTATCCAGTTGACTGGAAAAGCAGAAAGTCACCTTAAAATTATACATTATAACTATATTAACCATAAATATGACAGTTCCAAAATGATGGCTGCAAACTTTTGAGTCTTTGATAAAGTTATGTATCATAGATTACTAAAAATACTGATAGAAGGTATATTTTCTTTGTCTCCTAACTACTTCCCATCCCATCTGCTAATAAAGAAGGATGGTGATTGTCTCAGCACTGTCAAAAGAATGCAGAGTGTAAATGTTATGTGATTCTAATAATCCCATAAAATAGTCTGAGTAAATTATTTGGATAATAACTTTTTTGTATCTTTATGTACTTGTACTCCAGGCCATATATGAAACTTATTTTCCTGCAAGGTCAGTTAAATATGCAATTAAAAGTTACTCCCTCATGTTTTCCTCTCATGGCTGTCAGTGCGAATTCTTCAGGGTCATCATCTCTCCACAGATCTATACATTGTACAGAATCATTCATGCGAACTGTATTCCAAACGACTTTAAAATATTAAAAGGTGCATTTTACAATTTCTTCTGCTCAGTGGTCAGTATGGTGAATCTCCTTCATCTTGATAAAGGTCATAAGGTTTTTTTATTCTTCAAAGTGCCTGATTTATGGTTTGGGGCAGAAGGAAGGAGTGAAAAGGAAAGCAGGTCATGAAAAAAGAATAAGGGTGAAATTAACACCAGGAATGTGACAAAGGATACTTAGGAAAAATTAAATACATTTCTCCCCATTCTGGATATTTCTTTCTACCCTTTGATTTTCACTTCTTCTGTCAGATAGTCATTGTGTGTGACTTAGAAGAAATGGAGAGGGTAGAATAAAAATCACCAAGTTTTGTCTTTTGAATTTCAAACATTTAGGATCAGAGTAACAAGGAAAATATGTATTCAGAGTCAATAAACTTAGAAATTACAGTCAGTAGGAAAATTTTAGTAGCATTTCTCTTCCCTTTCTGTTTCTCCAAAGTTAAAATTTAAAAAATAAAGATTACCTGATTTGAGGGAGAGGAATAAGAAAGGAAATGTGAAAAGTGAGGAAGTCTGTGATGGATCAAAATTTAGAATGACAGGATCCTGAATGAGCAATGGCCAGTAACAGAAAATAAGAGAGAGCATTAACCTAAGGGGCAATGTAGTTGTCTTTGGGTTGGTAAATGGCAAGAATTGTGTTTTTTCACACAAATCTCTCCCTTTAATAGCAACAGTTCATTTCCGGTCGATTGTCTAGCAGGTGTACTCAATTTGCATTCAGTGTACCCTGTTAGGACAGGCCTCTTTTTCCTCTAACAACACTCATAAACCCTGAGATATAAGATGAGCCCTCATCTCCTACCTTGTGTGTAAACATAAAAGAAGACTCTTAAATAAGATCTTGGTTAGGACTGAATGAAATCTAGTCAATAACTTTCCCTGTGTGGGAGACACATATCCCCATGAGACTGAAAGGCTCTTTGAGGTCACTTTCATCCTTTAAACCTGAGCATACACTAAAGAGCACTCCTCTACAAGAGTCAAGCATGTTCCTCACTCATCCAGCAAAATTCAAGTTGTGAATAAGTTGTACAAGGAGCTATGTAAGATTAACACAAGCAATCTTACAATCTCCAATCTCCAATCTGCCTTTGGTGACATGTATAGTTTAGGAATAGATGTATCAGTAAGACAGTAGCTCACTCAACAATTTTGTATAAAATATGTTATCAATATGAAAGCCACAAATAGAAAGGAAGAGAGGTCTACAATGCATTCCTTCACCTTTGTCTTAGTATGAGTTATCCAGAAAGTTACACATGTAGCTGGGTGCAGTGGCACATGCCTGTAATCCCAGAAGCTTGAGAGGCTGAGGCAGGAGGATCAAGAGTTCAAAGCCAGCTTCAGCAACATAGAGAGGCCCTAAGCAACTTAGTGAGACCCTGTCTCAAAATTTAAAAATTTAAAAAGCGCTAGGGAATGTAGCTCAGTGGTGAAGTGCTCCTGGGTTTAATCCCAAGTACCAAAAAAACAAACAAAGTTACACATGTAGCACCAACTTAGGTATTACAACTTTGTTAAACGTGCAACCCCAGAAAGTAGGAGTGTCAGGGATATAGTGAGAAGGGGGAAAGGAAAAAAAATCTACCCAACATTAGATTTCTAATTAGCCAAATGTTTGGTATCAAGCACTAGTGATTGAGTCATCTCATAAGTCCAACCTCCAAGACACCATATGAACAACAATATTTCAGGACAGTCCACCAGAAAGAGATTGAAAGACTTTACCTGCTGGCTCCAAGCTCCCAATGTGCACTGTTTTCATAGCTCCAAGATTTGTTCCTCTCTTCTTCTGGAATAAATTTGCATCAGAATTAAGCAAGTCCAATGGCATCTGGTATCTTAGCAACAAAGAGGAATGCCCAAAGAAGTGAGACATGAATAAAGTTGCTGTTCATTCATGCTTGTGTAAAGTTGGTCAGAATCTTTGTAGAAACAGTGGTCATAGCAGTAGCTGGTCCAGAACAAGTATCCAAAGCTTGAGACATGTAAGGCCAAGATAATCGGGAGTGGCACATGAGATGTACTTGATATAACCACTCTCATCTCCACCCCAGCCAAAAGTGACCCCACTTGGAGTTAGAAATGCTGACTAAATAGTTCAAGACAAGATATCCATACACAGTCATGGAGAAAATATAAATATCCTTCTCATTTTTATTGTTAGAATAATTTAAAGTTGAAATTAAATATGGATAAGGCAGAGGACAGAGATGTCATTAGGTAGTTAGGGTCTGACTCTGAAAAATGTTTTATAATGATGAAATCACTAAGAGGATAGATAAGTAATTGAATTATTGGCACTCACAGGGCAAAAACAATTATGGTAGAATATCTATGTTAAGTTGAGCAAAGTAATGTAGAGAAGTGGAGGGAGTAAATATTTCTTCAATATTCCCTAGAAGCCTAGAAAAAGTAGTGACTGTATTTATACTAGACCTGTGCAGAAATTGGTGCAGAAAGCTCTGTACAGAGGATCATTGGATTTGGGAATACAAAAGGGACCAACTTGTACTACAGGTTGGATGAGTCAGCTGTAAGTAAAACCCTTTATTCTATGTTTAATCATGCCACATTGGGTGAACCTATAAGTAGTAACTCAAAGTGGAAAAGGTAACATATGTCTCTCAGATGCCAACAATTCAAAGAATTGGGTAAAGGATGAAAATAACCTAGTTCAAGCCTTAAGCTACTACATCTATTATATATGCACCCTGAACAAAAGAAGCAAAATTCATTTTCAATGACTTTCAGAAATTTGCACAAACACATATAAAAGCACACTTAAGGGTTTACAGTTTCCACAAAACTATCATATAAGTCACAAAATAAAATATAGTAATATATTAGATAAATCAAAACATTAATATAAACAATACTAATTCAAAAACCTCAAAATATAAATGCACAATTTTGAATACTTTGTGGGTGAAACTGAAAATCAAAAAGGAAATTGCAGGTTTATGGGAAGATGGCAGAGTAGAGGTTACTTTTCAAGCTGTTCCATGGTGCAGGACCAGGAAAGAAAAACAGCTTCTCTTCGAGGTCAGTAAAAAAAATAAATAAATAAAATAAATACTACTGGGATTTAATACTGTATTCTTAGAATGGCCTAGGTCTGCAGAAGTTTGGATTGAATAAAGTAAAATAAAATAAAATAAAGAAAAAAAAAAACTCACCACCAGCACAGACAGCTGCTGATGTGGATCACCCTGGGCAGGTCAGAGGGAGAGACTAAGAAAACCCAAATTTCAGGTGGCACTGAGGCATGTCTTGAAGCAAAGAGGATAGTGATCCAGTACACTGTCAAGCTGATCCAGTGGGTGACCACACTTTGTTTTTGTGAGAAGGATACTGTATGTCTCCCAGTGACCTGTGAAGAGCAGGTTTAACTGCCATTTTTTCCCACTGTGCTTCAGTGACTGGCAGGTGTGGACCCAAACACAGGCACCCACACCTGTATAATTCCAGCTGGGTCCAAAAACCTGATCTGGCACAGGCCCACCATGCTACCACAGAGTGACTCAAAAACCAGGTGAAATTCAGCTGTGGAAAGTACTGCACCAAAGGGAATTTTAAACACTTAGACCAGAGAGATCCTGGGTGTCTCGCTCTGAATCTCCCTGTTCACAGGACCAGCTGGGGATGATGGGGGAACTGATGTGGGGTGAGAGGGATGTGCACTTTGGGACTGAGCCCAGGTGGCCAAATTATGGGAAATGTGGGAGGAAGAGAGTGGTAAAGGACTGGCTCCGTGCCACCCATGCAGAATACAGGGGAGATTCGAGTGATACAGATGACACCCAGTGCAGACAGGAATCACCCAGGCTCTGGAGGTGTGCTGATTTAAAAGTTTCACCAAACAGTCCACAAAGGACCAGAGGTCTAGCTAGACCCAAACCCCACCTCTAGGATCTCCACCTCGGGGGAACTCCTTTCATAAAACTCTACAGCGACCCCTCACTGTGAGTTGTGTAGACAACATCCTACAACCTGCCTCACCTCATACTGCTGAGAAAGGAAGCTGAGAATGGGAAACCTGAGTAGCTCCAGAAAATGAAGGAATTGACAGTGCCCAACTACTATTCTTGCATGCAATATATACCTCAAGAAAAAAAAAACTAAAAGACAGAAAATTGGAAACTGACAACCAACATATAATATTATAGACAATTTTTCTATCATTACAACCAAAACAATTCCTTAATTTTCAATAAGGAAAATTATTTTTTTAACATTTGTGTGCTCAATAGTCCATGGACATTTGTACATATACATATTTATCTCACTGTTCTTATTTCCAGCATTTCTTTTCTTTTTCTTAATTGTAGGTCATTGTACACAAATGGAGTACAACTATCATTTTTCTGGTTGTACACAAAATAGAATCATATGCTTTGCATATTTATACATATACATATGGTATAGATGTTTGTCTTATTCTATTATCTTTCCTTCCCTGCCCCCTCCCCACCCCTCATTTTCTTCTACACAATCCATCCCTTCTCATTCTTCCCATGCCTTCCCCCACCCCCGCTCTGTGTCATCAACCACTTATAAGAGAGATCATTTGGCCTTTGGTTTTTTGGGATTGGCTTACTTCATTTAACATGATCTTCTCCAATTCCATACATTTACCTGCAAATGTCATAATTTTATTATTCTTTATGGCTGAATAATATTCCATTGTGTAGAATTGGGCTGCTATAAGCATTTCTTGAAGGTAGTTATTTTGTTGACTGTCTTTCAAGGACGATTGTTTGTGATGAGTATACCTTGGTTTCATTTTATTTTGTTGCTGTTTGTTATTGTCTTATATTGGTTTTTTCCTATTTTCCTTGATTATCTTCCTCTCTTTTCTTTCATGAACAGCCAAATTCTATTGTTCACTCTTTCACTCTTCTTTAACTCTTTACTAATACTCTCTCTCATCCTCCCTCTAAACTGTTACATCCTACATCTCCTCTGCATTCTCTCTCTTCACCTTTTTGAAATATCAAACCCTTTTGTAAACATAATGTCTGTCCTGTTGGCAATTGCTTACCGTACCATTTCTGTTTATAGTGCCAATTAACATCATAGATGCCAAAATAGGAAATAAGTATTTTAGTTTAAGGTACTAGAAATCTTCAGGAGCACTATAAATTCACAGAGTAGAAGCTCTGCCACCTCAGATTCATACTGATAAATGGGTAGACATACAAAAACATGGAAAAGCAAGGGAACAAACCATTCCAAACAAATAGGAATACCTCATTAACAGAATGCAATGATATCATGGTGCAGGAAATGTCAGAGAAGGAATTTAGAAAGTTCATAGCTAAACTTAACTGCAAGGAAAAAGATGATGTAAGGAATGAAATTGGAGAGAAAAATCCATGAAGTGAAAAATCACTTCAATAAGGAGGTGAAAATCCTAGAGAAGAATCAGTCAGAAAGTTTTGAAATGCAGGAATCAATAAAACAAATTAAAATCTCAATGGAAAGTATCACCAGCAGACTAGACCACTGGGACAACAGTGTTTCAGGTAGGGAAGACAAAATATATAATCTGGAAAATAAAGTGGACAATGGAGAAAAGATGTTAAGAGAACATGAACATAACTTTCAAGAAATATGGGGTAACCTGAAAAGAACAAATTTAAATGACAGAACAATCCATAATTTTAATCAACTGATACATAAACTTTTTCTGACAAAACAGATTAAATGTGATCTTTCTTTTAAAGAGAAAGAATGTGTGAATAAAACAACTCAGTAACGAAAAATGGGCAGGCAATTATTAAGCAGTGTATTATGTAAGATTAAACAAAGGTAAATATAATACAACACAATGGACAACATCCTAGGAATTAATATGAAAACCTGTATGATGTAAAAAAAATACAGGGAAATATAAATTAGCAAAGTAGCCTATCATGAAAGAAATCACAAAATAAGAGAAAGACAAGTTAAATCTCTTCAACCAGAAACAGATCATATCTACTAAATGTTGAACAAAGGAAGCTAATGTCAATTATATAAAAACTGTTCTAATAAACAGAACAGATGATTCCTCATATATTTTTTTTTTATTTTTTGGATTCCTCATTTATTTTATGAGTTTTTCCACACAGAAAAGCACAAGAAAGTAAAAATGCTAGTCAATCACATTTATAAACATATAAATGAAAGTTAAAATAGAATATTAGCCTATGATAATCAGCATTTCATTTTAATAATGACATCATGACAAAGTGTTTAATTTCAAGATGCAAGGAAAGTACAATCTAAGAAATTTCACCAACAATGTTAATAAAATAAAAATCTAAAATTAGAAGGAAAATCAGTTGAATAGATGTCAATATACTATTGAATAGTATCCAGCTACCATGATGATTTAAAAATTCTTCCCAAACTTAATTTTCAAGTTATCTACCAGATATCTGTAGTAAATATATGTACTGTATAACATGAAAGTTCTAGAATAATTTACATTAAATTCAGGGATTTAAAAATGTGAACTTCATGCATGCATGAAAATAAAACACTGAATCCCATTAATATGTAGAATTAATGTTTACAAAAAAGTATATTAAAAAATAACCTTAATTACCAATACTAATCAACATTGTCTTAAAGTTTCTAGCCACTGTAATAAAACAAAGAGAAAAATAAGTGTATAGTGGGTTTAGAAGTTGAAAAATATGAAATAAAACATTATTTGCACAGGATATGATCACCTGTGTAAACAATTTATGATAGTCCAGCAATAAGCAATTAGAACTAAAGCAAGAACACAAACATGGTTGGATACAGATAAACACTGGTAAAAAGAAATCACTGTCTTATACAAGACTTTTCTTTTAAATGGCACATAATATCAACACTTATTATCAAGTGCAGGTGGGATTGAAAACAGGACTATGAAACTTACAACGGGAACATTTGAATGGACTTGAATGAAGTTGAGAACTCTGAACTTTAATTCTGTCTGAAGCACAATTTTTCTTCAGTGCAAACAAGCTAGCCAATCCTAGGTTTAAAAACAATTGAAGGTACCGACGGGGCGGGATTTCCGGTGCTGTCACTTTGGAATATCCTTTAGTTGGTGATGTTCCGCTGAACACCGGAAATGTGGCCTGTAGCTCGTGATCGTGATCGACCGCTTCTACCACATCTCTGCAAGACGCGATCACAGAAGAAAGATTCAAAGTAAGTCTTAACTCTGTGCCTTTCCAGAGCTGTGATGTCCTGATTATAAATCTGCCTTCCTAAGATTTATCGTCCCTGACTGTGTTTCTGGTGATTTTGTGCCTCGTGGTTTTTCATACTTTCGAGATTTGTCAGACACCGGCCAAGTTCATGCTGCAGTTCAGGTCTCTGCTGACGCACTGCTTGGCCACAGACCAGGAATACAGTGGCTTTGGCCTTAGATCCTTGGAAGAACCACAGATCGACCAGATCCAGAACAATGTGACCCTTGATGATGTATTCTTATATTTCTGTCAAGAAGAGTGGGAACTACTTGATGAGTCTCAGAGACTCCTGTACTGCCAAGTGATACTGGACATCTTGGTACTGGTGTTCTCACTGGGACTTCCTATTTCCAGATCCTTTGTAGTTACCCAGCTAGAGCCAGGGAGGGAGCCCAGATGGCCTTTCTTGTTAGATATTTTTCTAGCCAAGTTAAAGATGATAACAGTTAAGCCTGGTTCTGTCCATTGGTGTGGAGTGGAGGATGAAGATGCACCTTTTGAGCAGGGTGTTTCTGTAGAGGTATCACAGATGAACACTCTTAAAATGGGTCCTTGCCCCAGACAGGCCCACTCCTGTGACAGATGTAACTCACTCCTGAAAGAAATTTTGCACCCGCCTCAACAGTCAGAAACTCCCACTGAGCAACAGCAGTATACATGGAAAACATGTGAAAAAGACTTCTGGTTCAGTTTGCAGCAGAATGAAGAGAGATGCTTTAGTAGGGAAAAGGGCCATCCCTCCTCTGTAGAAAGCTGCATATTCGATAAGTCAGAGAAGGCCTTCACTTGCAGAATGGAGGGGAATGACTCTGCTATACTTGTTCAGCAGGAGGACCCTCATAAGGAAGAGAATCCATCCAGGAACACTGACTTGGCAAAGGTCATTGGCACTGAACAAATACACAAATGCAGTAAATGTGGGGAAATTTTCAACCACCAAGATAATTTACTTCAGCACCAGAAATCCCACACCAGAGAAAAGCTTCATAAGTGCAATGAATGTGGGAAATTGTTTGGCTACAAATCCAGCCTCATTGTACATCAGAGAATTCATATAGGATTAAAACCTTATAAGTGTGCTCAGTGTGGGAAATCTTTTATCCGAATTTCCAGTCTTGTTAAGCATCATATAGTTCACTCTGAAGAAAGACCTTTTGAGTGTAATGAATGTGGGAAAACCTTCCGTCGCAAAGATATACTTAGTAAGCACCAGAAAATTCATAAGGAAAAAGGGCCTTATAAATGCAGCATTTGTGGGAAAGACTTCACCTGTAAAACTTCTCTTACTGAACATGAGAAAAGCCATCCTGCTGAAAATGTTTATGAGTGTGATGAATGTGGGAAAATGTCAACCAATAAATCCTACATTTTAGCACACAAGAGAAGTCACAGCAAAGAAAGGCCTTATCTGTGCAGTGAATGTGGAAAAACCTATATCACTAAATCCCACCTCAATCAACACATTAAAGTTCATACCAAAGCAAGGCCTATGGATAAAGTCATTGTGGACAGTTCTTTGGTAGCAACCCATGCCTCATGCACCAGAGACTTCACACTGGAGTAAGATCTTATATGTTTAGCAAATGCAGGAAAGCCTACAATGGATGATCCCACGTTGCTTGCCATATGAAAGTTCATACTGGTTAAAGACCTCACGGGTGTAGCAGTTTTGGTGTCCTTTGAACTGCATCTCTGAAGCTCATTTAGCACCAGAGACTTCACAATGGAGAAAGAGTTTTAAGAATGCAGGAAATGTATTGTCTTCTTGTTCAATATATCATTACACATAAAAGAGAAATGTTTTGTGCACATGCTTTCTGAGGGAGCCAGAAACCACAGGTTGAATTCCCTTCATCCTAGCATATGCACTGGGGAGATTACCTACAAGTGCCAGATGTGTGGGACACTTTCAGGAACTTTCTAATCTCCCCAGGACCCTTATTTGAGTGTCTCTCTCTCTCTCTCTCTCTCCCTCTCTCTCTCTCATCCCTTGGAGGAAATCCTTATTCCATCCTCTCTGATGATTTTTATTGTGGACATGATCCAATACTTCTAAAAATATCTGAGCTGGGATCTGCAGCAAGTTTCCAAAGGTTTTCTTTCTTCGTGGACTATGGTCTCTGCATGTGATAGATGAGATGGAGTTCTCCAACCTCCACATCACCCAGCCTCAGAACTTCCTGCCCTACAGTGTGGTGTTTTATGCAATGATGTGTAATTATTTGTGTGTTATTGTTTTAGCTTTTACTCTATTCTGTTCAATATGTAGGAAAAGAATTGTGCATGGCCACCATAAAGGGAGGAACACCTTTTGTAAAAGCCCCAAACTTTATGTGTCATAAAGAACAACAGGATGGTGGAGAAGTGTTCTCAGTCTGGTTTGGTCTAACTGGCAATGCTTCCTAGGAAAAATTATAGGTCTTTGTGAATCCAGTCCTCTTACCTGAATGCCAGGATCCCTGATGAAGGGATAGGTGATATGACAACATTCAGTTCTTCTGAGGACAGCAGATTTTATCCTTTTTAACCAGGGGATGTTTAGTATTTTCCCAACACTTTTGAAAAGCTGTCTCTCAAAGTCCACCTGCAAATCATAAGGTCTAAAACCTGTTGGGACTAAATGGGAAACATAATTGGTAGATTTGTTATTTTAATATTTGTCATTTAATAATTATTCTTTTAATAGTTTAATTGATAGATTTGTTCTTGTCATCTCTTCTGACATCCAAAATTATTAAAGTTAAATATATAAACTTTATTTTTCTACCTTTTAAATTTAAGCCTTAATACTTACTGTTGCTAATACTGGTAAATGTTGTTTTACTTAGAAATCCTAAAGTAGATTTGAATATCTTATTTAGACAAAACATCTTTCAACAAAAAAATAATAAAGAATACCTTTCAGATTAAAACACAAGGGTAGGGGGTATAGTTCAGTGGTAGATACTTGCTTGGCATGTGTAGGCCATGTGTTCCATCCCTAGGACTGCAAAAAATGTAAAAAGCAAGCAATTTTTACAGAAATACTATGACAGTTGGGAGTAGTGGAGACTGTGGCAAACTAAGATATTATATGTCTACTCTAAAGGACATATGGAGAATTCATGTGACTATAGCTGTGTGAACTGAAGGTGTACAAGAATCCTCTTTATCTCCTGTGGCTGAGGTCAATATCAGAGCAATTAATATAAGGGTTTTCTGAAATCCTGTACCTCCCTGGGCTGTTGACCCTATAGACCTCACTGTCTGGGTAGGAACCCCAAGACAGAAAGGAGAGATTCTGTACTTCAGGAATGGGTCTTTTGTGACTCAACCAATGTTTGGATGGACATGACCTTCATTGATTTACTACATTAACTGCCATGGGGCAGAGCTGACCTTAATATGTTGAAAGGAGGAAGATGGTTGAGTCAATATAGAATTGATTTCCCAAGAGAAATGGTAGACTCATATTTTTATGTGAAACCATTTATCTCTTAACAACTTTATTGGTGTGATTGCAATACAATGAACCATATATATTGAAATTGTACAATTAGAAAATTGTTGACATATGCATATACATGTGATTCCATTCTCACAGTTAAGATAATGGGCACGTTTTCATCCCTAAAAGTTTCTTCATGACCTTTTATAATCTCATTCTCTTTTCCTTTATGAACCATCATCTACATATAAGCATTGCTTTGTTTTCTGTCACTCTACATTAGTGTGTATTATCTAGAAATTTATATAAATACAGCCATAGAGTATGTGTGTAATTTTGTCTGCTTTCAGTAAGCTTAATTGTTCTGAGATTATTTATGTTGTTGAGAATATCAGTAACTTACTTCTTTTTATTCCTGAGTAATAATACTCTGTGTTGATATACTACAATTATTCATCCATCAGTTTTTGATAAACGTGGATTATTTCTGGGTTTTGCTTATTAAAAATAAAGTTGCACTGAAAAAACAAAGGTTCTTTATTGATCTCACAGAGACAGTTGCCTTGCAAAAAAACGAAAGGCAGCTCCTGAAGACCAAACCCCACCACTCATGTTGCCTTCACATTGCCCTTAAGAGTCAGGCTCTAGCATAATCCTGGGGATAATTTCAAGCTCTGGAAATAAGATAGCTCTTAGATTATATCCAATGTAATTACAGGTTCTGGCTAATTTATCGAGGTAAGAAATCAGAACATATTGTGGGAATGGACTTGAAATTGGCTGCACCAAAGAGAATAGAACATAAATTACATAAAATTCATCTGCATGGGTATATTAGACTGCTTTCCATTGCTATAACAAAGTGCCTGAGACAATTAACTTTTAAAGATATTGTTCACTCATGGTTTTAGATGTTTTAGTCCATGATCAAGGGACCCAATTTTGGAACCTCTTGTTCAGGAAAACTCTGTCTTTTTCCCTGAAGCCAATTTAATAAAGAAGACACAGGTTTGAGAAAAAGGAAAAAGAAGATTTGTTGCTTTGCTAACAAAGGAGAAGCACAGGGGACTCCTAGAGTCTGTGATTCTTCCCATCAGGGAGAACAGAGGGCTTTTACAGAAACTCTTCAAAGGCTGCATTCCAGGTGTGCCCTGACCTGATGGGGTTGGGTCCCAGGTGCACCCTGTTGGTGTGTCAAAATTCACTTATTAATTTGGGATATAGTCACTTCCTAGATCTTCTGTGACATCTCCTTCCTGTGGACATCTCCTTCCTCCTTTTCCTAGGATGGGAAAAGGTAATTTTGTTCCCCGTCCCCAGGTTAGGGAAGGGGAGAGGAAGCAGAGGAAAAGAAAAACTCATTCTATTTCACATGAGCTTCAGCAGTGAGGGCTATATTCAAACGGTGATGTGGACCACGGTTAACACTCAGACAAAGCAACCCACCGTGGCAGGAGGACATAGTGCAAATTACCTCATCACCAAAGAAGAAACTGGAGTCCTATAATCCCTTTTGAGAACTCACCATCAATGACCTAAGGACCCACAATAAAGCTCCACCTCGTTTGTTTGTTTGTTTCTTGTTTGTTTGAAACAGGGTCTCACTATGTTGCCCAGTCGAATGTCAAATTTATAAACTCAAGTGATCCTCCTGCCTCAGCTACCTGAGAAGCTAGGACTCCTGGTATGTTCACCACACTGACAAGTGTCCACAGAACCACCATGGGGACCAAGCCTTTAACACATTCTGTATCCAAACCATAGCATTCCCTGAGATTTGGTATTTAATGGGCCAAGTGAAGCAGCTCGAAGTGAATCTAATAAGTACTAAAGCCTGGCTTGAGTGGCCATCTACGAGAATACAAATGCCTCAGAATTTCCCTGGGTGTCTCAGAAGGATAACTCCTGAAAATTGCATTACTAAGTTTTATTGTCCTCTTGCTTTCATGTAAGTTCAGCCATTAAAGGAGAGCAGGGAAAAATGCAAGTTTCTTCTTCCTCTGTACTTCACTTGGCTTCTCTAATGTCTGTGTCTCCTTTGCTCCAGTAGCCCTTCTAGACAGTCATGTCATGGTCCCAACATTTACCAAGAAACATGTAAAACTCCCCTAGCTTTGTCCCTCTTGCCTAGGAGTGGCAAATACTACCTGCTGATATTACTCGCTGTGTTGCCCCAACTGTTCCCCTCAACCGAGTAGCCAATTCTCAGAATTAAATTCCTTTTGTTTAAATATTTTTACGTGTATTTTTCTTAAGGCCTATTTTTTTCTGGTTATGTCCTAACTGATAAATAACTATGCTGAAGTGATTGGAGGAGGAGAGTAAGTGTGTGAGTAAGCAATGAGAACTAAATATTTCTTAATTATGTTCTCTGCAGAAAACAGCTTATTCAGAGTAGCTGAAGAGAATTTAATGAAGGGACTATTTATAGAGCTAAGGGCAGAATTAAGAAACCCATTAGCAATAGTGATGCACCCAGAGACTAACAATATTAGAAAGCTATTCCTATCCCCACAAAAGAAGGCAAGAGACAGAGCAGTATCACTGGAACTGGAAAGTCCTCTAACATTGGGAAAAGGCAACCCAACAGGAGGTGTAGCCATAGGTGGGGGGACACAGCCACTATGAAACTGTAGTCAGGCAGGGAAGGATCATTAGGGAGGAGAGTTAGATACCTGGCCTGTTTCTGCTCCTGCACTTTGATTTCCTGCCAATATCTCTGGCAAAAATGCAATTATAAGCGAAAGCTCCTGAGAGCCCTGGTAATCCACTTCTTAGAAGTTATCCTCCCAGGGCATAGAACAGAGCAGAGAGAGACAGGCTGGATCTAGAGAGGCAAATAGAGATTGACCAGCTTATCCAACTTCTGAACTGAAATTCTGAAATACTTGATAAAACTGATAAATCAAGAAATAGTTTTTAAAGTATGTTTTATGTAAGAATAACACAGCTAAAAGATTTGTTAAAAAAAATAAAAATGGAGGCCACAGTTTACATATACTCTATGGCCAACTGTCCCGATAACCAAGTAACCAAAACTGTAGTCATTTTTGAACCATGATGATAACAGCTCAAGGAGGATATAAGAAGAAATTACATCAAGAACACAAGTATGCCAGAAGAGTAAAGGAAAGAGAAAAGGGCGAGGGAGGGAGGAATGAAGGAAAGGGGGAAGTACTGAGGATTGAATTGGAGCAAATTATTTAACATGCTTATATAATTATGTCAAAATGAATTCCAATATTATATATAACTATAATGCAATAATTTAAAGATTTTAGAAAAAAGAACACAAGTATATGGCTAAATTTCTTCCTCCAAGAGTAGATAAGGATTGATAATTATGCAGATTCTCTAAATTGGAAGCATGTCCATTTATTGATAAAACAAATACTATATTCATCAGCTGAAAGTGAAGGGAAATAGGTACAATAGGATGTAAGGACAGTAAAGAAATTGTGCATTAGCTGACGGCAATGAGGAATAATGTAGGTCAAAAATAAAAATATTCCCAGTGCTACTCTGGCCCCAATTACATTAGCGAATATGCATTTATCCTATCCAGAGGGTTATGCTATTCTGAAAATGAGTTTAGTAAACTCAATATAGAGTGGTGATAGAAGAATTGTTTACACAGTTAAGATTTTGTCATTTGGGTGTGGTAAAAAGAGCTTAAAGTGAAGAAATCTCATTTGAGTATGATATAGGTAATCAACAGATAGCTAACAGGGAAAAGAAAAGAGGTAAGTAAGTTGATATCTGGGAGGAAGCAGAGCAATCACAGTGTATGGGGTTGTAGTGGTCTCAATATATAAAACAGCATGAATTTGTACTGAAATGATGGAGAATTTTAATTTAAGAAACAAAGCATTGACAAATCTTGGAAGAGATATGATTTTGAAAAGACAAAAGGACTCTATTTGAGAAAGACAAAAAGGAATGAAGACAGGTACCTGACTTGTCAAACAATAGTACAAGGAAAACAGCTGAGATTATGGGGGTGGCCTGAAACATCAGAGAATGTGTTATAGGACAACTATGAGATTGGTCAATTACTATAAGAAATTGGGAGTCAGTCCAATGGCATTATCCTCAAAGAAAGTACATTTTATGACCTGAGAATGGTGGAGAAAAATCACAATTTAAAAGTAGAATGAACATACTTATATTCCAAAATGGCACTTTTTTTTTTTTTTTTTACTTGGTAGTATACAAGGTTTATTGGGGGTTTTTTTTGTTTATTTGTTGTTTTTGGTACTGGGGATTGAACCCAGGGGTGTTTAACCAATAGCCACATCCCCAGCCCTTAGTATTTTTTTTTTTATTCATTTTTTTTTTTATTTACTTATTGATTCATTGAACACAAATGGAGTACAGCTATTGTTTCACTGGTTGTACACAAAGTAGAGTCACACCATCTGTGCATTCATGCATGTACACAGGGCAATGGTATCTGTCACACATTTTGTTATTAATTTTACCCCCCACCCACCCCCCACCCCTCCCTAATGTATTAGTTTCCTGTGGCAGCTATAATTACCATAAATTTAATTAATTTCAAAAAACAAAAATTACCATTTGGCCAATGGCTATAGCTCAGTGTTAGAGTGCTTGTCTAGCATGTTTGAGGCCCCACTTTTGATCCCGAGCACCCCAAAAACAAACAAACATATAAACAAAAGTCCTATACCAATTTCTCTGGGCTGAAACCAGGGTCTTAGCAGGACCATGCTCCCTTCAGTGTCTCTAGGAAAAACTCTTCCTCCAATTATCTCAATTCTTCATCTGTCCAGTAAGAATCTCATTTTGGTCTAAGCTGTAATCTCTTTCTGGTAGGAAAGAGATCTGACTCTTTTCTTAGATTGTCTAGTTAAACCCAAATATGCTAGATAATTGCAGCAATTTTTTCAACTGTATGCAGTGGAAATGCAGCTTAAATGTGAATTTCATATATTGGAAGAATACAATTAAAATGAGAAAGTTAAGTATAAGGCAAACACATCCTTCTATTTTTTAATTTAAATGTTATATATACTATAAGGTTTAACAGAAAATTTCTGAGAAGAAATTGGTTTTCTTAAAGAAACAAAATAATCTGTTTAAATGAAATAATTTCAATAGCCAGTCTATTCAAAGAAGCATATTTAGCTAAAGAAGATAGGGAGTGATAACATTATTTTGAATGAAAAATAAACCTTACCCTACTAAAGATGCTACCTCAAGAAAAATATGTAATCTTTATACTTTGTTGTTCTATATTTATGACAATCTACGTATAAGCATTCCTTGAAGTAGATAATGGCATTCTACCAGTTCCAGAATATATGAATTATATTGTGTTTTTTGATTTAATGCACACATAAATAAAATATCGATCAAAGAAAAACTCATTTTTCATATAGAAATGGAAAGGAATTAAGGAATAGAGGTACTAAATGTGCTTTGCTCAACCCTGCAGCAAAGGATTGCACTATTTGAAAACATTATTATTATATGTTAAACCTGTTGATTGGAAGACTATTTTTAGTATTATTTCCCTTAGAGATGAACCAGCTAAGAACACACATAACCTAATTCATTTCTCATATGCAGAAACACTTAATATTGAGTAAAAACAAACAGCCTTCTAATCTCATGACATTTGGAAAACAGCATGTGGAAAAGAAATTACAGTATAGATTTGGCAGTAAAATAAAATGACAAAAGTGAATTCCTTCATCTATTCCTCTTCAATTTGAGGGAGATCTAAATTAAGAAAGTGGTAAAGAAGGTAAAATGAGCCAATAATAAACATAGTCACATATTTCAAAAGCATTTCATTCTTAAATGTGCCAGTGATTCCTTAATCTATCTATTCTTTTAGTGTTTTTCCATAACTTGTAAATTTTGAAAGTTTGCCTTTGTGACAAGTCACTGACAATAAGTTCCATCTCTTTCAATTTAGAAAATCAAGTCACTCAAAAGGGCCTGTATTTTCAACTTTGCATTTTGAAAGGTAGCAAGCCATTACAAGAAGTGAAATCCTACCTCTATGGTAATGGAGTTAGAAGCCTCCAATGCTACAGTGCTAATAATAAGATTTTGAAAGCAATTCTAACCCACAAAGTCAAGCAATGACCTGTAGGATTGATTTTACTTCACTGAAAGTGTATTAATGTGTCATTTCTTTGGGTCTTAGAGAAAAAAATGGATTTATTTCACTATAAAAATAAAACACTAATTCAACTTCAGTTTTAAATTACTAAATTATTTCATGCATATCTATTTGATGAAATATTATTAGAATAGATACTTAGGGACTACTTTAATGTGTCAGATTAATTTTATGTACCTCCAAACAGTATAACTTTTACTGGCCAAATGCATTCTTTTCTTTGGTTGTTATACAAGAATGTTCCTAGTGATGATAGGGCACATATGTAAATTTTAGTTTCTAAGCTGACATTAAAGCATTATTTAGCCTTCATATAATAAGAACAGAAGTTAATCATGGATTTTCTGCTATTCAGGGAAAATAAGAAGTACTTTCTATATTCATGAATACTAATTGCAAAAGAGAGAAAAGCCTGGTAAGGCATGAATTTATCTCTTTATAGAGGAGATATAATTCACCAAGTTCTAAAGAACACACTACTTTCTCATTAAGTTATTTTTAAGAATGAAGGAGGAAGGTGGCTTTACTCAAACCTAAATATTTTGGCAGGGGGTATGAGGGTACCAGGGATTGAACCCAGGGGTGCTTAAACCCAGCCCTTTTTAAATTTTTTATTTAGAAACAGGGCCTCACCAACTTGCTTAGGGCCTCATTAAGTTGCTAAGGCTGACTTTGAACTTGTGATCCTCCTGCCTCAGTCTCCCACACCACAGATTGCAGGCTGGCACCACCCAGCCAAACCAAAATAATTTTAATGAGACAATCAAGATAGCCAGGTTTATGATCTGCCTGGGCTTATGACTTTGAAACCCCACTTTAATCCCCATCTTTCTTTTTCCATTACCCACTACCTCATTCTTAAACACTCCTGTGCCCTAAAAATTCTTACAGTATTGGGTTTCCTTTCTCTTTTCTATTATAATAAATTTTTAAATATTATAGAATTGTTGCTACATTTTAAATAGTGTTGCCATCTATAATGTGATATTCTCATATGTGATGAGCAGACTCAATCTATTAAATATTTATTAAGGTGATGCCTCTTTTAAAAATTCATTGGTTGCTTATACCAAATAAATTTTATAAACTTGAAATTCTAGCCCAAAAAGGACTGGGGTGAAGTATAGTACTCAACCAGCTATATATGGGACCAATCAATTGTTGATTTTAAAGCAGTTAAGCAGCTATAATGATAATTCCAATCTTGTCCTTCTTATAATGGAGGAGAAAACATTAAGAATAAATTTCTAGCTCTTCTCTATCTGATAATACTTGGAGCTGGGAGTTGTAAATGGAAAAATGATGATAGACTATAGAAAAAAATGTCCTTAGGATGATTTTGCACCTAGGATTTTTATTAAAGTAATTTTTTTATCAAATCAACTCCTTTTGTATGTAAATATAAATATGCACATATATACTTCACTAATGTGTAGATATATAGATATATGTATACATCTCCTAATACAGATTTTTTGCTATTGTTTCCTGTTAGCCATCAGGAAATAAAACTCCAATTGAACCAGATTGAAAACATAATCCTCTGTATTCTGTAGAATCAGATATTTTTTAATCAAAGCATATAAGATAATTGATATTCTGAAATAAAAAGAAGTACATCTAAGACAAAGTCATTTGATTAAGGTGTCAATGTACCAACTAATGGACAGAATATCTAAAACCTATTATCACCTTTTTATTGTATTGCAGAATAAAAAGGGAGGACCTATGTTCTCTACTCATTGTATTCTCTTCTTTTCTAATACCATTGAAGTGTAATATAATAGCTATTGTTGGACTATTTTCTGCCTGTAATAGAATCTTTGATTTATAAAGGTGCTGAATCATGCATTAGCCTTATTTCTCAGTATATGCATAGGAGTTATTTCAACTAGAACTGAAGGGTTACAGCCATGATAGAACACAGCAGCTGTTTAATATCACACAATAAAAATATGCATAAGAAAGAGTAGTAAGAATCTCACTTTATTGATTTAATTTCAGATTTGCACATTACAATGACGATCATATGAAAACATTTTAATTTAAGGGACACTACAGGTCCAATTTTAATGAGATTGTACCTTCAATGGAATTTCAGGGTCATACAATTTTGGAGTTAGAAAATCCTTTAAAAAATTCCATTTCCTTTCCCATTAATTTTTATATTAAGAAACCAAGGTCCCAAGAAGTCAAATGATTTGACCAAAATCACATGACTAGTAAATAGCAGACTCCGACTGAAGGTTTGTTCTGTCACTTGATCCTTTTACATTGCACAATTATTGAAGAGAAAATTTCATGTAATTCAGTTCTTCCTATATTCCACAGAAGATCTGATGTTTAAATATATATGAGGAAACAGTTATTCTTAACAATTATTTGGCATGATATAAAATGGTTGGAAATCAATAGCATATTTTACACTGAAAATTCCTGTACATTTTCTATTGTAAATAGTGACAATGGATTCAGAGGGAGAAGGACAATTTCTTCTGAGTAGGGATTTTTAAGTAGTCTTCTCAATTTCCTGGACCCTTACTTTTTTAGTATTATAATCTTTCACCATCTTATTCAGGCTCATCAGCACCCCAAAATCTAATGGAGAATAAGAAAAAATAGTTTTAAGAAGGTATAGAGTGGAGGAAGAAATGGTATCTGAATAAAACTATTAGCCAAGTACACATATTTTCCAAAGCATTCCATGATAAGTGGTATAACTGGTAGTAGCTATGGTAAAGTAAAAGGAATAGATTTTATTTCATCTAGATTAGTTGTTTCAGCTAAAAGCTATCCACTTTCAGTTTTGACATTGACACAAGCTACCAAGCACATACTGTTTTGGGCTGTAATAGATGAAATGAGGTCCTCGTTGCCTAGAACATAAGCTAGTGGCTCCATAAGCACTTAGCCCAAGAAGAAATCTCAAAACACAGAAAAAGTTTACTGAGACTACTTAGCAACAAATAATTCCCCCAAAATATTATCTAAAAATCAACCAGAAACAATCAAAAGGTGGTGGAGGTTTCAGAAAGTACAGGAGAGTAAAAGAAAAGTTAGATCAGGAAAAGTAGCCCCCCCCCCCGCCTATTTAATGCCATTTTAAATATAAAAAACACTATTATGTAACTGCGCCAACACAAACTAAATATTCATTATTAAAGCATTTTTATAATAAATTGAAAACAATTTATATATTCATCAATGGATAAATGAGTATAATAATTTAAAATTTCACTACTCTGAAATAGCATACTTATATTGAAGGTGATAGATCCATATGCATTGACTTGAAGAGATGTCCTTGACATAGAGTTAAAGTCATAAAAATACACAATGATATGTATTTTGTAATCCTAATTTTAATCACTTTTTTATTTTTTAAATTATAAATTAACAAATTTTATATTGATAAATTATTGTTGAAAATATGTATGTTGTACAAAGTAATATGAATTATGAATATGATGTGGAATAATATCAAGCTAATTAAGAAATATGAACTAATCCATTTTCATTACTTTAATAAAATGTTCGAGGCTGGGTACTTTGTAAGAAAAAGAAATTTATTTATCTGACAGTGCTAGAGATTCAAGGGCATGGTGCTAGCATTGGCTCAAATCCTGAGAAGGCTCCCTTGGCTAGGTCACATCATGGCAGACACCATTATGGTGAGTGCATTAGGAAGTGATCACATGGTGAGACAAGAAGCCAGAGACCTGAGAGGGTCCAGATAATAACCCTCATCTAAAATAAACCAGGGTCGCATGAGAACTTCTTCACGTTCTTTCAAGGATAGCATCCTAAACGACTTAATTATTCCCTTTAAACCCCACTTTCTAATGTTCTACACCACCTTCCAATGTTGATACACCTAGCACTAAGTTCCCAACACATGAACCCTAAGACGATCCACTCAAACAATATCAACCCATGATCCCTTTTCCCCCTGAACCTTCTAAAATATTCAAAATACATCCCCACTTCATTTATTTCTCTCCTTTTTATGGGTTGCCTCTGAAAGTTCCCACCAAAATTTGTATGTTGAATGTTTGGTCCCTAAGGCAGCAATGTACAGAGGTGGGGATTTGGGGAATTGATTGGATCATGGGGGCTCTGACTTCATCAACTGATTTATCCATTGAGAGATTCATAAATGAATAGAATATTGGAAGGTGGTAGAAACGTAGGGGGTAGAACCTCATTGGAGGGACTGACTTCTCGGGGACATGCCCTCAGGGACTATATCTTATCCCCAGTCTTTCTTGCTTCCTGGTTGCCTTGAGGTGAGTGACTGCTCTGCCATATTCTTCCACCGTAAGGTACTGCCTCACCAGGGAAACAATGAAGTCAAACAACCATGGGTTGAAATCTTAGAACTCCTGAGTCAAAATAAATTTAATTTGTTATTCTCAGATATTTTGTGACAACAAAAATCTAACACACTTCTTCTTCCTGAAAACATTCTAAGAACCATGCTAACATTTACATGCTATACTTTAATGATTCTAAGACTGCTTCAACTTACTACAGTCCTACAGTCGCCAGGAACCACGAAGGAAGGAATCCTGCTGACAACACATGAATTTGCAAGATGACATGGAGCTCTAGATGAGAACCCAGGTGTCTGACACCTTTAATACAGCTTTGTAAAACCCTGAGCAGAGAACCCAGTAAAGCTGTGCCTGAACTCCTGAACCACAAAAAAAAAAAACACTCCAAGATAACAAATGTAGATTGCTTTAAGCCATTAATTTTATAACAATCTATTACGCAGCCAAAGATAACTAATACAGTACCATGGGGGAAATAAGAAACTCAGGAAGAGGAAACAAACATCTTAGTAAATAAAATATGACAATTTAGAAGTTTACTTTACATTTTCTTGTTTTCTCTCCCAGCCACTGATTTATTTCAAACCCATTTCTTCCTTGTATCTGAGAGGTTATATTAATATATACTAATCATATATATGTGTATATATTTATATTTAATCACATGTGTGAAAATATACATTCTATATATCTATATAGATATCTGTACCTTAATAATCTTCCAATGTTTGTTTTGACACTAAAACCTTAGCAATGAGATAATTATGAAGAAAATTTTGGCTAAAGCTCTGTAATTAAATAGAATTCTTCAGCAAATGAAAGGTCAAGTGCAATGACATGTATCTGATAAAGTAGGATATGAATTTCTTTGTTTTTAATTTTATTACATAACTTAGATTTAAAAGCCATTAATAGTAGTTATTTTTATTACACATTATTAAATTTCAAATCGAGGTGGTGGCTCTTTGTTGAAGAATAGTTAAAAAAAATCACAAGCTGATTATTTCACTGAGATTGGAAAATACACTATATAACAGAAGAAATGCAAAGGGTACAGAGCTAACTTGTGCTTAATTTTAACACTTTGAAATAATCATACCCATTAAGGTGAGTGAACTATATTAAGTATTAGGAGAATTTCTCAACTCTAAAATTCTTTTAAATTTTAGATATCACAAAATTTTATTTTATCCCCTGGATCTTAACCCTTTAAAGCTGGAATCCCAAACTATAACTCCTGGGCCAAATCCAATAAACCTCCTGTTATATTGCATAGCCCTCAAACTGGGAATGGCCTTTATGTTTTTAATTGGCTGAACAAAATGAAAAGAATAATAATATCCAGTGATATGAAAAATTATGTGATATTCAAACATCAGTGTTGATAAATAATATTAAACATAGCCACACATGGTCATTTACATATTATTTATAGCTATTTTTGTGCTGCAACCATAGACATGAGTTGTTCAGAGATTGAATGTGGCCTGAAAAGCTGAAAATACATACTACCTATCTCTTTAAAAGAAAATTTTGCAATCCATTCTATGAAATATGTTGTTTGAAAAACACCCCTAAAAATGCATTCATCTCTTAAATGTGTGAGCAATGTGTATGTGTGTTTCTTATCTGATATGTTTACTCAGTTGCAATGAAACATCTGTTCCATAAATGCAGGATACCATTATTTGTTCACTCTGGAAGATTCTAAGGTACAGGCTTCAAGTTTGGGCTCTATTTTTGTTCCTTTATTCCTTTCTTCATTGATGGTTCATGCTGTCTCCTAAGCACAAAAAGCTACCAAGACATTCCTGTAATCCATATCCCTGTATTGAGAGTGCTCCACACCATCTGGGTGATTTCTTTAGAAAGGCGCTGCAGGGATGAGGAGTTGTAAATCACTGTTTGGCATTTCCAAAGTGTTAACAAAAGGAATGGAGGATCTATTAGCATTGCATGAGAAGAGGTCAGCCCCCATCTTCCCTGTCTGGAGATTTTGATAGCATGATGTCTCTATAAAATGGAAACGGACCCAAAAGGAAGATAAAGATGCCAATGGTAAAGGTTAGAAAATTCCAATAAAATTACTCTAAGAAACATGCAGGCATTCTGGCTGTCTTTTACATGTGAAAAGGGAAAGATAGAAAAATTGCAGGAGAGAAATGAATTAATGTATCTTTACTGCTGTGGACATTAGGCTGCTGTGATTTTGATAAAGTGATTTTAAAACATTCTGAGATTTATCTCATATTTATCTTTTCAGATTTCTCTGATACATGGAATTAATCAGTAATTTCATTTGTAAAACATTGAAATATAACAAAATACATTTTAAGATGCACTGACTTTGCAAATAATCATTTACATTTTTATTCCTGATTCCATTTACAACTTTAATTTTGCTAATATATATGCTATGTGAAGAACTTACAAAGAAGTAATGAGAGTATTAGTATTAGTATTAGTATTAGTATTAGTATTAGTATTAGTATGTGGGGGCATTTTGGGGGGCATTAGGTTTTTATGTTTTTGTTTTTGTTTTTTGGGTACCAGGGATTGAACCCAGGGGAACTTAAGCACTGAACAACATCCCCAGCCCTTTCTATTTTTTATTTTGAGATAGGGTCTCACTAAGTGACTTAGGGCCCTCCTATATTGCTGAGGTTGGTATTGAATTTGCGATCCTCCTGCCTCAGCCTCCTGAGCCACTGGGATTACAGACATGTGCCACAGTGCCAAGCTAATGAGTTTTAGTTTTAATAATTTGTTGGTGTATACTTAAAGTGTATAGCATGATGTCATGGGATACATATAGATAGAAGCTATTCTAATGTAAATGGAATACTTTATAGAAACTTTGTACAAATCCACTACTCTAATCTTTCTTGACAAATAGAAGATACTCCTCATGAATATTCTTGTCAATACCTGTTTGGAGACAGAAATGACTGAGGTGCTGTTAGAGAATGGTGTTATACCAGTATGGAGCCAGGAATCTTTTTTGGCACAGCAAGATATTCCCTATTACCTTACCAAGAAAGATCTATTAAGAATCACATTTTAAAAATCTTTTATTTTTCAATGGGGCTTTAGCCTTAAATCTCTAAGTGGAGTACTATAAGGTGAGCTAGACCTCTGGCAGGTTTCAAATTCCCTGGTTTGAAGAAGCAAATACAGCCCAGAATCAAAGCACTTTGAGGGTTTCTGACTTTCATATCCCACAAAGAAAGGTTTAATTTACTATTTCAATTAGACAAAAGACTGCACCTAATTTTCAAATTAAATATTGGCAATTAGACCTCACTTTTGTGAACAAAAGAGATACATGAAAGGGGAAAAAGAACTGCCCAGAAGAGGTCAAACAAGATGGGTAGAGAGAAAAATAGCTTGGGAAAGGAAAAGATCAGGTTCATTTGAGCAGGTTCTTTAAGCACTTAGAACAATAAATTCAATGGAATTGGCCTGTTGGATAAGGATCATAACCCTTTATTGAAGAAGAAATAATGAGGAAACTGTATGTTGAATTAAAGTAAGTAACACTGATTTACTAACAGGGATGTTACCTAGTTCTTTTTAAAATCACTTGATATTTTAATTGACAAATGAACATTGTCTATACTTACAGTGTACAACATGATGTTTTGAAGTATGAACACATTATAAAATGGCTAAAGTGAGCTAAGTAATAGATGTATTGCCATGAATATTTTATTATTTTTTGTGGTAACAACAATTAAAATCTACATTCAATGATTTTCAAGTATACAATACATTGTTGTTAACGATGGTCACCATGTTGTACAATAGAATTCTTGAATTTAGTCCTCTTGTGTCACTGAGCCTTTATGTCCTTTGGTCCACATGTTCTCATGCTTCCCATCAGTCCCTATTAATCACCATTCGACTCACTGCTTCTATCTATAAGTTTGACTTTTTTAGGATTCCACATATAAGTGAGATCATTTAGTTATTTGTACTTCACTGCCTGGCTTTTTTATTTAACATAATATCCTGAAGGTTTATCCAGTTCATTGCAAATAACAGAGTTCCTTCTTTTTATGGTGAAGAATATTCCCTTCTGTATTTGTAACATATTTTTTATCTATTCATCTGTTGATTCCATAACCTGGCTATTTTAAATAATGCTACAATAAGCATGGGAGTGCCAATATCTCTTTGACAAACTGATTTCATTTCCTCTGAATATATACCCCTTATTAAGATTGCTGGATCCTGTGGTAGTTCTTCTCTTAATTTTTTGAGGAACCTCCATACTCCTTTCATGATGGGTATACCAATTTACATACCCACCAACAATGTATCAAAGTTCCATTTTTCCACAACCTCACCAACACTTTTATCTTTTGATTATAGCCATTTTAACAGATTTCAGATTATTTCTTTTAATATTTGGGAATTTCTCCTTTTATTAAACCTAATTCTACCTCTTTGTAACTTCCTCTTGGTTGCTCCTAGCTCTGGCTGCTGGACGTAGGCAAGGGAAGTCAACATCATAGTGGTTCACAAATCACTGATATTGCACTGTTTACCCTTTATCACCTCAGATGGAAAATTTGATCATTTCTTCTTCCCCACAAACATTCTCCTAGAGATAGCAAAAAGTAACATCTGTATCCATGAGGAGCTCTGACTTTAGGAAACTGTACTCTTATAAAGGGGACTCCAGGCAAAACTACCTAACTTTTGTTCTTGAGAGAGACATTATCATTATTATCTTGGATAGCAAACAAATATGCCTCTGCCTTCTATCGCAGAGGGAAATACTATTTCTATCTTCAAGGCTATTTGTCATAAAAAACATCCTTGAAAAGATAGTCCAAAACAAAAGCTGATATAAGATGTACAAAATGAGAGATTCATGAGTACTTATTTCCTTTGTGTGTGTGTGCATGTGTATACATAACACATCTACACAGAATATAATATATACACTTCAAACTCTTCAGTGCTAAGTTTTGTGTATGTCAGATTCATTTTTATTTATTTTGTGACATGTTTTTTCATGGAATTATTTTCTTGTCAATATGCCTCATTTTTAAACAAATATGTAGTATTCCACAGTATTTACATTAGAGGATTTGTTTAAAATGGTGAACCATTCCCTACTAATTAACTTTTTTCCAAATGTCTATGATAAAAAATGCTGGAAAAACAAAATGTATCCACTTATTTTTGGGCATATGTCTGAGTTTTTCTGTAGGAAAGAAATTAAAATAGAATTACTTGATCAAAATATGTGTATTAAAAATTGGAAAAATATCCACAAGTTTCTTGGGTCACTTTATATTTCCCAAGAGTATTTGAGAGTGTCCAAATCCTGATTTTCCCTCTGTGGTAAAATATTTATATGCCCCTATGAGAAGACATGATTTAAAATTAACATTAGATACTACATTTGGGTTTTAAAGCAATTTTGTCTTATCTACCAAATTCCTCATTATACAAACTCTGGAAGCTGGTTATTATTACTTCCAATTTTAGATGGGTAAACTGAAACATTTCAATAAATAAGGATGGAAAAGAGATATAATCAGAACTTCCAGTGCTAATTTCTTCTGGTGTTTTCGTTTTTTTGTTTTTTTTTTTTTTTCAATTCAGTGCTTCTGGCTTCCCCAGCACAAATTAGATATATTCAATCCTTGATGCCATACATCAAAAGAAATGCAGGAACTTTCTACTGAAGCATTTCTAGACTGCGTTTCATCCCCCAAAGGCAATTTTGTTATATAGCTTCATCACATTTTCCAAAATCAAGTTTCATTGTGGTGGACTCGAAACTAGGGATTCATAGTGAGCTTGAAGTCTACTAAAAATTTAGTTTTGTGCTGCTATTATTGTTGTTGTGTTAAAATAATATATCACTTATCTGGGTTTTCCCAATGTGATTATATATACAACTGATTTTTTTTAATCCTAAATAAATTTCTTAGTCAGTTTGAGCTGCTGTAACAAATAACCACAGACTGGGAGGCTTAAGCAACGGAAATGTATTTCTCACAGTTCTGGAGATTGGAAGTCTGAAATCAAGGCATCAACATGGTTGAGTTCGGGAGAGGAGTGTCTGTTGGGTTGCAGTCTCCCATCTTTTCCTTACATCTTCACCTGGAAAAAAAGAATAGAAAGAGAGAGTATGTGTTCTCTGTGGTCCCTTTTATAAGCACACTAATCCCATTCATGAGGGCTACAGGCTCACAACCTAATTATCTCCCAAAGGCTCCACATGGTAGTAGCAATACATGGGTTAGAATTTCAATGTAAGAATTTTAAGGGGCTACAAACATTCAACCCATTGCATTCCAACCCTCCCCCCATTCATATACTTTTCACAAGCAAATTATATTCATTCCATCCCAATCGCCCCTAAAGTCTTAACTCATTCCAACATCAACTCTAAAGTCCAAAGTCTCATTTAAATACCTAAATCAGATGTGGGTAAAACACAACATAAATATAAATATATCACCTTACTAATTTCCAACTTGCCAAGATTTTTTGACAATTGATTCTATTATTTATCATATTTGATTTTTCCATTTCTGTGTCATCCACACATTTAACAGATATAGATTTCCATGAATTCATCCAACTCACTTATTAAAATTTCAAACAGGATATTCAAACCCAACCATATACCTTTGCTACCAGCATCTTATCTGAAGGTGGACATCATTCTGTTTATAAGTCTGTCTTCCTTTCCATCAGTAGAGCCCTGTCCCTGAATTGAAATGGGTATGATGTCACTAGTCCAGGTATGGAGTACTTGAGACTATTGTGGCAGGAAGAAATGCTAATGGAAGGGAGAGAGCTGCTATTTTTCACACAGATCTATAGTTAAAGAGGCCTCATGGGAAAGGTAGTAGAGAAAGACAGCATATAAATTGAATTAAATCTCATAAAATAAGATGCCCTTAATTTATTTTTTCCTATCAGTGTAATTAATAATTAAAAATGCCCATTCTCTTTTTAGATTTGCAAAAAACAGTGAATTTCTCAAATCTGTTTGGCAGCTTTATTAACTACAATTGTTCCTTTTAAAAAAAAGAGGTCATACTCTTGTTGAATTGTTTTTTTTAATCATTGTGGTAATTATGTTTTCACAGTTATATTTGCATGATTATGTTCAAAGCTCTCATGTCTAATAAATGCATCAGATGCAGAAAAAAGGCAAAATGATAATAGTGGATATGAAGGAAATTAGTACTTTAAATGATCCTATGTATTTGTGGTCTTAATTAAAGACTAGTTCAAAAGGAAAACTAGGTATAAGTCCATTTTCTTCCATTTTTACTTAGATATTTCCTATTTTCAATGTGAAGGAAGGGTTTAGTTTTCCTCATTTAATTATCAGTGGGAAAACATTTGGTTTATAAATGTGCTCTAGTGACTAAGAGGATCTGAATTATATTCTCAAACAGAATAATTAGGTTAAACCTATGGTGGTCATGGCAAAGCAGTGAGCACACTGGAACATACCCAAGCTGAAGGGAGCAAACCCATTACAGCTAAATCCCCAAGCCACTGGTGAATATCATGCCAGGCAATATCAGGAAGACAAGGCAATCTCAAACCTTTTGGTGGGGGAGGAGGGAGCACAGGTACAAGAGAAGTCTGTGAATCCCAGATATGTCACTTACATACCTAATCTTCACTGCCAGGGCCTTTGCAATAAATAGGTCAGCACTTATTGCTAGTTGCTTCTCTTTAATGACCTTATTGCATGGCCCCATTATGCATCTAAAATTCTGTTACAAAACATTAAAAATGTGAGCAGTGTTCTTGTCCATGATGATCAAGTTTAGTATTTCCATAGTAGTAGGGCACATCCTTCTTGCATGCAAATATATATGTCAGCTTTAATCCTTCCTAGATAAATTTTTCTTCTTATTGAACTTTCTTTTTTGATTCAATTTTATTTGTCCCTCTCTTCTGTGTTTGAAATTACTAATTCTATCTAACAACTACCTTGTTTAATAACAAAAAATAACTGCAAAAGTGTTTTGACAGTAGGAGGGAGAGTAATGAACACTAAAGGTCATTCCGTGTGTGTGTGTGTGTGTGTGTGTGTGTGAGAGAGAGAGAGAGAGAGAGAGAGAGAAAAGCAGATGAAACAAATAATATTATGTGCATAATGTTCTTCACTTATGGATATTTAAAATGCCTGTCACAAAATTACCAGTACTAAGGGGTTGAACGTGATCTTAAAGTATTTTTCTCCTCTTATACAGTATTTGTTGTCTTTTTATACATGTATGCAATATTAATTATTGTTAAAAATTTCTGCCATCTCTTCTGAATTTTAATTGTGAAATTGACTATGGTTTAATTGTTCATTTATTCCCCCCTAGTTTCCACAGTGCCTGGTAAATAACAGGTACTCAGCAAATGTTTACTAATCAAGTCCCATATTTAAGGTAGAGGAACAGAAGTCCTGAAAAATTGATGTGACTTACGGTAGCATGTATAGCTACTCAGTAGGGAAACCTAGTTAAGCCTTAGAGTCCCCCAGTAAAAATCTTGCAGTTTGTTTATGGCTATAGATCTGAATTTTGCCTTTCTATTTTGACTTACTTTTGAGGACAGAAACCATGTATTAATATTCTAGAACATTTTCTTAGTTCTTCTATGTGCACAACTCCAGGCCTAATGCCTGGCTCTGGGACAGCTCCAAAGGAGGTCTTTTGAAAACCATACAGACTACTTTGTTCTAAAAATTGTGTTGTTAAAAAATAGTTTGTGAAAAAGATGCCTTATAGTCAATCCCAACTACTATAAAGTAAGTTATGCACCTACCATTTTTTTTCTTGCCCCAAATCTCTTAGATTCCTATAAGTCTCAGGGTTATGTAGAGAGTACAGGGTCATAATATCTCTGTACTGTTTGATAGTTCATCCAAAAGAATCTATATGTTTTTAATTGCTCACTTTAGCTCTTGGAAAGTAGTTCTTAGCTCTTGGAAATTTGGTAAGATAACACTTTTGCAGTAAATGTCACCATGGGACAATACATACTACCCTGAAAGGGCAAAAAGCAGAAATCTGAGCCACATGAATCTAAGGGACAAAGTGAACTGCACAGATCTACTAAATTTGATAAAATAAAGAGGAAAATCTTCCATTTCCCTTTATTATACACAACACTTTAAAGAATAGTATTATTTTAAAATGCTAATCCTTACTCAGTGCCCTCAGGCTTGCTGTAATCCTCTGCAGGAGCAATTCTTTCTGACAGTGGGCAGTAGTTCAGTCACCAGTAAGCAAGAGCATAAAACTAATAAACATAAATCCCACAGCTCTTAGCCAGGGAAACAATAAATAGCTTCAACAGACAAGTAATTAACAGGCTGCTCAACAAGTGCTTGGAGCTCCCCAAGCAGGGATTCAAATCCAAATGTGTACCAGTATGTCCCCAACAGATGAACAGCACAGATGGAAGAGAGAACCAAGATAAAACCATGCAGACCCCCAAAATTCAACAAGAGGTTTAGTACACAGTAATCATGTTAATCTGTCCAGGTCAAACACAAGTACTTGCCTCCCTTGGAAATCTGCTTAGGTCCAGTAAGCAATTGTGCACACTTGTATAAAAAGTAAAGTCTTAATGCAGGGGGTGGGGAGACATTACAGAAAGCAAACTCATACATTCTATGTCTAGCACTCTGTTTTGTTTTCTAGGGTATCGGATGTAAAATTTACTTCTTGCTTCTGAGAATTGTTTTCAGCCATAAAGCTTTCAAAAGCCTCATGTACCTAATTCAAAGCCTTTAAAATTTATGCTAAAAATTTATTATGGTGACCTAATAAATCAGCACTTGGTAGAAACAAATGATCAAAATGTACCATATATTAAAATGATAAATCAGAATTTAATAGTAAAGAGAGGAGGTGTTTTCAAACAAGACAGCCAAAGCACTAACTAATGGGAACATTTGTAAACTTGACAATAATTTATAACAGGGCTCTTGGTTAGAGTGTGTAAATCCAGAGGAAGATTTTATATCCATCAGCTGGAACTTTTGATCCATTGTTTATAAATCAAGAAGGTAATGAAGAGTCAGGGGTCTGTAAATCCAGACAAAATATTAGAAATTGGTAGCTTTTGATTTATAAATAAGTAGTTTTAAGAACTACATATATAACTAAATAGAAAAAAATTGCATTTAGGATCAGGTACATTTTAAATCATAGTCATGAATAGAAAGATCATATGTTTATAACACCAACCAATAGCAACTTAGCCAATTCTAAAACTTCTCATTTCATGAATCCATAACAGTGGTGTGCCAAGCAGAATGCCTATACTTAGCAACTTCAGGGAAAGAATTTTCTCATTCTTACTGTGTTGATTTAAATAGAGTATAACTTATTTTAAATATCACATTTACAATACAATATAGTTTTGTTCTACCATAACAGGACCAAAAATGGTTATATGGCAAATCTTAACCTGGAAGGATTCCATCTAATTATAGATATGAAGTTCAAATGCCATTTTTTCTTTAGAATACACCATAAATTTTTTTTTAAATGTAAGGATAATTCTCTCACACTTCATTTGCCTCAGAATATCTCCTCACCCTGGAACAAGAGGAGCACAGACCTTTTCAGGAACCCCACTTGGCCATTTCATACAAGCCACAGACTGAGACACTGAAGCAGATGAGCTTTAGGGACCCTCACATGACCTCACATGAACAAATATCTTCTGAGAAAAGAGTGAAGTCTCTCATCACAAAAGGACTCGAATGGAGCAGAATCAAAGAAATTTAAAAACAAAGGGTCAAGAAACCCACCAGGCAGCTGGTTCAGAGATGAGGTTCCATGTGGTTTCTTTGCCTTTCCTTGGCCCTGCCTCTGAGAGACACCATTGCTGGATCAAGATCTCTATCACCATGGAAGATCTGGACCCAAATGAGGTTTGGGGGAGACATCCCCTCACAGCTCCTCTCTGTCCCTATGGCTGCATCCCACCCAACCCTTGAAAGTCAAGCACCCTTATCGTCCTGGCTACCACACTGAGTGAAATTCCCTCCTCCCTTTGCAACTGCAGTGCCCCTGCCTTGTGTCCTCTTCTCTCCAAGTATTTTAATTATCTGATCAATAAAACCATCTGTGCACCAGATCTGAATGGATACTGATCTGTGGCCTGCTGTGGGTTAACATCTTCACATATTAATGGGGACTCTTCCTTAAGGGAAGTAATAACATGGGACTTTGTACAGGAGATTGGAGTTAATGTGGGGAAGGGTAGGCTGGGAGTAGTTCATGTGGAAGGTCTGTGAGAACAAGGACATCTGTCCTGGAACCACCCTGATGACTCCTCCTAGGCCACTGCCTAGCCCATTGGGGTCAAACAAGATCTCAGCAGCCCACTGCATGGTGATCACGATGGACCCGAGTAGAAAAGATCCACCTATTTCCCCCTGTTCCACTCATGGATGCAGACACCCTCCCTCCACCATATACCTCTTGCTGGAGCTCTGAAATCAGAGCATCTCCAGGTGGACACAATCTGCTGCGGGGAGTGAGAAATAGGACTGGAGAGCCCAGGTGTAGCCTTCCAACACACTTTCACAGTGGCCTGTCCTTCCTTTCCATCACTTCACAGGGGCTTTGCTGTGCTGCCTCATCACGCTCATGGACTGCACACTTGTGTGGATTCCCCACCTTTCTGTCTGGCAGCTGCGCCGCCCATCATGGTATGACACTGTTTGGGGAAACCACGTGAAAATCTAGATATCAATTGTGTCCTCATCTCCAACTACGTGTAGAACCACTTGTCCTAAGGTACCAGGCAGGTCACTGGGAAGGCTTGCACAGAGGAGCCTCTGAATATTATTAGTTAAGTTTTAAAAATACAGATTTAAAGATACACTGCACTGCAAGCCCTGATGAAATGTGTCATTATAGTGTTATAAAGCAAATTTTTATTGCAGAAAATAATTGAATGAAATAAAAGAGCACAGATTCTAAAACCTGGAGTTGATAAATAATATTTTTTCACTTGATATTTACTCTCAAGTTTATTTAATATCACCCCTAAAATTATATCTGATGTGGCATTTCAGACTAACTGGACCCTCTGCATTCAGCTTGGAACTTCAGAGATCTGGGCTAGTGACGAAGTGAAAAATCAGAGCCCATGCTCCCACAGGTAGGTAAGGAAATCCTCCATCACGCTGCTGAAGCAGCTCCATTAGATCCAATAAACCAAATAAAAGCTATGAGATTGTCTAACAATCTCATATTGGTATTTTTCCTTACAAGCATTTGAATATGTGTTGTCTACTCTTTGGAAGTGAAAGGAGTCGTTAGCAGGATACAGGAACACACACACACACACACACACACACACATCCCAATAAATAAAAATATATTGATTCTTATAAAGAATAAAATCAATGATTTCCTTTCCTCGTGCTTTCATTTACAGTGCCAAATAAAATAATGCTAGTTGTAAAGTTCTTAATGTTTCCCCATTTTGAGTTCATCAACCCTAAATATGTTACCCAAGTTAAAATTTTTATATCATCAACTATTTTAAGAGGACTAGGAAGCTATGTTACTGATATAATTTTATTCTGTCCAGAAAATATGGTCCTATTTTCTAAACCAGAATTTTTAAAGATCAACTCGCCACTGAAAAAAAGAGCAAGATGAAATGGGCCACTCCATCAGCAGACTGCCAGGGAGCATTTGCGACAGTGGTGGGGGAAAGCCTATTTGAATGAAGAAACAAGCAAGCAAACAAATGGCAGCCAGAACCTGTTGCTCTGCAAAAAGAACACGCAAATCTCCTGACTGGGTGGGTGGGGAGTCTGTGTTCCCTCTCCTCACATCCCCTGACAGCCCTTCTCTGCTCTGCTCTCTGCCTGGGGAGGCTGAACCCCACAGTGAGCCTCACCGCTCCTCTGCCCTCTGGCTTCTGCTGCGATGGGCCAATGGGAGGTGCCAGCAGGCGCTCTGAGGACCAGAGGAGAAGGAGGGTGTGGAATTTATGTCTCTCACCTCCTCCCAGCTTGGGCAGTTCTGGCAGTGGCTCTATCCTTCCGCAGCTTAAACTCCTGCCAGCCAGCCTCCTGCAAGCCTCCTGCTCTCAACCAGCTGTCAAAACATCTCTCCCCTTCACACGTGGTGGTGAAGGTTTCTGTTATTGTAGGTCCCTGGGTGTCTCATGGCCTCCCCAACCCCGTCCACATCTCTGTAAATAGCCCTAGGCTGATGGAAGCCACCCAAGAGATCATCTTGTCAACCACGCTCCTCATCTTGCAACACGTGAAATTAGTCTGACCTTGACCAGTACCTCAAAAGTAGGGGTAGAATGTAAGTGTCTAGGCTCCCAATGCCGGCGATGCCCTCCAAGCCTCTGCCTTGTTGTTGAACCAGTAGGGAAAGGGCCCTGGGCAATAGCAGTAGCTACATCCGCTGGATGGAGAGAGATGCAATCTTCTCATGCAGAGCTCCTGCTTCCTCCACAAAGGTCAACTCAAGTTCCACCTTCTATTTGAAACTCTCCTGAAACTGAACCCACAAAACAAAATTAAAGTGCCATAGAGTTTATTGCTTGTAAAATACCTGTGAAGATCAAGTGAGATAAGGCACGTTGCAATGCTTTGTGGAGAGTGATAGATTTACTGCATTGTTAATGAGAACCCTTAAAGATGAGAGAGAGTCCTTGCCTCCTAGATCTGATGTCTATCTTAACACAAGAGGAATAGGGAAAACAATGCCACTATTTTAACCTGTCATTTCTATTTTTGAACTTTCTTCATCAGGCTCAAATGAAGGGACTCAGCAAAGAGAGAATAAATAAACTTCAATTGGCATCAGAATTTTGGCTTCGATGTCTCTTTGGCTTAGACATCCTGGCTGTGATCTTCAGTAGTCAATTTTCCTTTATTTAACAAACTAAGGATGAGTTGGTCTCAATGGACTCTGAACGGGTTCTGTCTGGCACACAGAGACACAGGCTTTCTGTCTATTGAGTTCTCAGAACATAACCAGAACCTCCACTGAGTTTCCACTGTTGGCTGGATTATATCATTTCCAGCAGATTTTCCAGAACCCTCCAATGAAACAGCTCCTATAAAAAAATGAGGATTTACTGAATCACATTTTTCAGAGCAAGTACCTGACTCAGAACTGGTAGAGTCAGCTTTAAGAGAGAAGGAAAATGGGAGATCTTTCCCGGAGCTATACTATAAAAGCAGCCAGCAAATACTTTGAAACTCAACTTCACAAGGAACATGTGGTTTCCAATGCCTGAAACAGAAATGCCAGGATCCCTCAAACCAAGACAGTTCTAACAGTCACCAGCAATCAGGCATCCATTTTCCCATCCCAGCCAAGGACACTGGAACAACCTAAAGAAACAGTCTGAACAGTGAAAAATGAAGCCTCCACTAAAGTTAAATTTTCCCTTTAGAGTTTCATGAAGCAGCCAACTCGCCATCCCCAACTTCCCTGAGGGATTCCCCAGTGTGTGTCCATTGAGCAGTGAGCAGCTGCAGAAGCAGCAGATTTCTTTCATGAAGACAAAGTTCTCTCCTTCAAGTACCTGCCACTGTCCACAGAGACACCCTGGGGTTCTTGTGCAGGGAGATCTCCTTAGGCAGATTTGTCAGAGTGAACTCACTAGGCCCAGCTACTGCCTGCAGTGTGAGGTAGGTGACAGATAGGCTCAGTTGCCGCAAGCAACTGGACAAACATGCTCACCATGACCCGTATGGACAAATGATTGTTTTCATGTACGTAAATCATCATCAATGCCAGTATATTTGAAAGACAGCAGATAGGTGTGTGAAGGTACTTAAGGCTTCAAGAGAAACAACCAAAAAATGGCACAATTTACTCATATTTAAGGCAACCAAAATGCAACACTGCTTGAATAAAGGATTAGAGCAGTTGAGTTTGGAGCTGAACTTTTAGAGGAGCCAGTCTTCATTTAACTTGTGTTGCTGTTAAGTCCACATGCTGAATTAGAGTTTTCTGGCATTGATCAATGGGCAGTAGTAATTGGAATACGGGCCTTAGGTTACAAGCTAAGAAAATATTTGCCTTTGGAGCAGCAAAGATCAAGTGAATTTTACAAGCTGTTAGAGGAAGCCTATCTGAGACTATTTGGCCATTTGCCTGCCAACCATATGGTAACCTTTTGTCATTTTTTGGAAGGATGAGGTCAGGGACCTCAGCAACCCACCACCCTGACTAATTCTTCCCAGGATCTTCACACTGTGATAATGTGTCTGACCTAAGGGACCTAAGTTGAAATCATCAAATTTCAAAAAGGGCTTCATAAAGAGTTTAGCTTGCTGGCTTTTAAATAACTACCTCATACATCTCTGTATGCCATGTCTAATTTTTTTTATTGGCAATGAAGCTATGAAAGGACTTTTTAGATACTGGTTACATCTCTCCTCAGCCTGCCTTGCAAATGGTAAGAGGTTTGAACAAGCAAACAGGTAATTTTAGAGTGTCTCTCCATATTACAATTATTCTTTGTAATTGGGCAATCGACCCATCCATTAGTCTACATAGTCACAGGCAGAGTGAGTCCCTGTCAGTCTTCTTAGTAGTTCATGACTTCATCATCTCTCTGTCTGTAGCAATTGGTCCCTCTTCTTCACATCCCTGTTAGTGTCCTCTATGCAAGTCTGTCTTCCTAATGAGAATTCTGGTTCTTGTGGAGGGGAGCAGATATATCTCTAACATTCATTGAAATGAAATATTCACAACACAAGATTTAGCACATAGAAAAATAAAATATGTATGGAAGGAAGGAAGAAAAAGAAGGAAAGCAAAATGAAGGGAAGAAAAATTATAGATTTATAAGTAATGATAAAATCACAGTTTAATGAATCCTTACTATAAAATAGGAATTATCTTAATTGTTTAATAAATACTTTTTTACAAAGTGCTCAGAGGAATTCTAAGGTATACATTATCTTTTTTCAGTAGAAAAAACAAAGATCAATGGAGTTAAACAACTTTCCCTAACTCACAGAAATGAAAAACTTCAGCATCTGAAGTCAGTTTTGATTAATTCCAAGTCCGTGTTTTTATCCACCAAGCCCAGAAAATACCTGAACCCAGAGAATTTGAGCATCTTACCCAACCCCACAAGTAGTCAGTGAGAGAGCAGTGAAAGACTTCTGGTTGTAGCAGTTAGAAACTCTTTGATGGAAAGTGACAGAAACCATATCAAGCTCAGTTAATCACAAACATTATTCTTTGAGTTTTTCACAGATCAGAAGAATACTATATTCTGGGCTTCAGAAACCATCAGAAACTATAGACTGAGAAACCAGGACTGAGAAAGTCATTGGGAGCATTCATCTCACTTCTCAGTTCCTCTGCACATCATTCCACCTTGCAAGTGAGCAGTCTGTTTCTCACTTAAATGGAGGAAAAACATCTGTTTATAGCCTCTGAGCACTTATGACTCAGATATACGCACACAAATGAGCTGAGCTCAGTTCCACTCCAGATTTTTTTTTTTGAAGAGCATTTTATTGGCCTAATATAGTCCAGAAGTCCACCCTGAACCAATTGCTACAGAGAGATGATGAAGTCATGAACTACTAAGAGGACTGGCAGGGACTCACTCTGCCTGTGACTATGTAGACTAATGGATGGGTCGATTGCCCAATTACAAAGAATAATTGTAATATGGAGAGACACTCTAAAATTACCTGTTTGCTTGTTCAAACTTCTTACTACTCATTGCTCTTTCAACTCCCTATTAAAGGATAATTAAACTAAATTTATATTTTTTACTCTATGAACAAATTTTATCTTAAGGAATCATTCTATATAGAAAATTTTAAATGTATTTTAAAAGAAAGTTTTCAAAATCCATGCAATTCAAAATTTAAATTCAAAATCCTTGAATGAGGATCAAGCTACTGATAAAAGCAACAAGTATTATATCTTTTCTAAAATATACCCCAAAAAGTTAAATGTTAAATCCAAAAGGCTTAGATGCCATTAAAATTGCTGAATTATTTCTCACATAGTTTTCAGAAAAGATCCAAATATCAAACCTTAAAAAACATACTAGTCTTCTTCAAATGAATTCATGTAACAACCCGACTTTTCCAGCTAAATGGATAAATTTGTTTCATCTGAAAAAAAAACTTATACAGTGAATATTATGGGTCTCTTCATTCATATAATTATAGCTTTCACATTTTATTTTATGTGTGAAATAAATACTCACTTCTACGTATTTCCTCCAAAGAAATGAAAACATGTTCACACAAAGACTTAACAAAAATGTTCATAGTGGCTTTGATCATAAGAGCCAAAAGTGGAAATAACCTAAACATCGTTCAACTAGTGAATTAATAAATTAAGTTTGAAACATGGAATACTACTTAGCAATAAAAGGGAGCAAACTACAAAAATATGAAAGAATTTCAGATGTCTCAGGCTCAATGAAGTATGATAGACACAAAAGGTTAACAAACTGTATGATTTTATAAGATACTGTCCTGGAAAAGGAAGAAAAACTTGATCAATACTTTGCAGAGGTTTGGAACTAGGGAAAGTGATTGATTATAAAGAGTCATGGAGGAACTTTCAAGACATTTCTGTGTATGATTATTGTGGTGGGTGTAATATTATATACATTTGTCAAAACTCAGCAAAATGTGTACATAAAAATGGTGATTTGACTATATCTAAATTATCCTTCAATAAACCTGACTTGAACAAATAACATAAAAACAATATATTCTCATGGTAGGTAATGAATCCAGCATACAACTCTGCTGCTGTTTGAACTTCTAGAAACAAGTTCACTTATAATGTATATTTTAAAATTGAACTGTAGCCTGAAGCCCCCAAATTATTCATTAATTTAATTTCAATAATGCCTTTTCATGGACTGGACAAAGAGACTGTGTTGATCATTCCATTCATAATCTATGTAACAAGAGGACAACCTTGCAAAAATTTTCCCTTTCTTTATAAAAGCCTACCTGTGTACACTTCCCAGATGTACACACAAGCCCTGAGCATCTGAGAAAATCTTAGAAAGTCCTGTTTTCACCTGACATTTAGATATCTAATTTATCATAGCACATTCTGAACACTAAGTGCACTGCCATTTAATCGATGTAAGGTTATTGGGATCTTGTAAAATGGAAAGAATCAATTCAACCATTGACTAGGTCATTCTGGTCTTTCCTTTATAGAATATTTCTTCATTTACAATTTTTGAAGAAACAGGGTATTCAGGTACTTCAGAAGATGAGTTTAAAATATGACCTAGACTTGTCAAAAGAGCAAAATGAAGGCAAATGCAGACAAAGAGCACAGTGAAGGGATCCAAAGATGAAGAAGAGGAATTCCTAGGGTTATCTCTAATGTAGAAGATGATAATCTTACTCTATGGGTAGATCAGTATCTTGGTTCATGGATGCTAGGAGTTCAGTCCAGACATTCCTGGGTACCTCAGTGGGCTCCAATAGTGTTCATTGGAAAGAAGACTGCCTGGGTAATGTAATGTGCATCCTCAGTTGCATGACTTCTAGGACCAAGTCCTCCCAACAGAAGTTCATGGCACATGTGCATGCATATGTGATTTATTTCCCATGCTAAATCAGAAAATGTAGGCATCTTTATGTGGGTTGTTTTGGTTTTGTGTGTGTGTGTGTGTGTGTGTGTGTGTGTGTGTGCATGTAGCATCTAGACCACTTCTAGGGCTGGATTTGCTGGAGGTTCTTGAATTATTAGAATGAAATACTAAAGGAAGTTTTCTGACATAAGATGAAAGGACACTTAATATTGAGATCTAGGCACTTCACTGGGGCTACTGTCTTCCTCATTGTTAAGGACCACCCAACAGAGCAACACCCAAACCAGAAATGCACCTCAGACCTCCTGGCTCCATGGGATAGGCAAGCTGGCAACTGAGCACAGAAGCAAAAGGGAACAACATGACATTTGTAATACACATATGTTCATTGTGCTTGTTCTCTATCCAAAATAGACTTTTGTGGTTCCAATTAATATATCTAACCTTTTAAATGCTTCTTTCATTGGCAAAGGACATAGAATTTCTGAAGTGCTGTGCAAGGTTACAGGTTTGAAATTGAACCCAACAGCAGAAGACCACACTAACCCAAAGCAGTTCTTGGGATGAGAGTTTCACTCTCCCTTTTTCTTCTAGAAAATATTTTTCCACAAGCTATCTTTAACATGACCTTCACCTAACTCTGTCTCTTCCATGTTCAGTCCTATGGTGATCAAGAAGGGAAGCTCTGAAATCACATAAACTTAGACATGAATCATGACTCCACTAGTTACTACATATTAAGTAACTGACCTTCCTTGGGTCTGCAAATTAGGAAAAGGGTCTAGAGCTGTAGAGCTGCTAGATGGATTTAAAAGATATCCTGATAACTTTGTTGGATAATGTCAGGTACATGATAGACACTCAGTAAGTGTTAAAATTTTATATTCTTGCTGCACTCCTTCAATTTTGCCTTTGGTTCTTATAAGTAAATTCTTTCTCATTCTTTCATTGTCAAATTCTCAAGAAAGAAAATCAGGTGGCATAACTCTCCTATTGGACCATAAAGCTATAGCACTGCCCATAATTAATGATTCTTCAATCAGATGACATCTTTTGTCTACCTCTCTGTGGCCTGGATGTTGAGTTTAGATTACAAGACCTGTCCATTAAGGGAAAAGTTGTTTCCTGAAGAAGGGACATGGATAATGGATACAATATCCTAGAGAGTGTTTATAAATGCAGATTTTCACAATGTTGAACCAATGTCCCTTTATATCTGAAATGATCATGATAAATATTTGTTATTGGTATTCATGAGTTTGACTGGTGAGGTACATCTGTGTTTTAATTAAGTCTATTTTGAAATTTTCTGTCATAGTTTGATTAAGATCAATACAAGGATATAAATTAATTCAAATTCAACTGTAGAAATACAAAACAAAATAGTTTCCATGAAGCTGTCTGCATTGCAAATATCCTCTAACATGGCAGTGGGCAGGGTGAACTTGAACCCTACCTGCCATTGCCTATGTGGTGAAAATCTTTCTGAAGGCAAACAAGCTTCACACTTTAGCAGACATGCCAAAATCATCCACATAAACCCCCTAAAAAGGAGTATAGGAGCTCAAATGAAAATGAAACCATCTGTGCAGAGAGGTCTGTGAGGTGATGAGTATGTTATTTACAGGCCAATTCCATGAGGCTTGCTGGCTGAGTAATTAGGACAATAGCTACTATGGCCTCTCATCCTTTCTGACTCAGCTCACATAATTTATCCAGCCAGTTAAACAAACCAATTCTCTACCACTGTTCTGATCAAGCACAAGTCTGTCTATTGTAGAACATAACTATTTTGCCAAATTACTTTCTACATTGGTAAAATGATCTATTTCTTCTTAATTCATATCATTTTAAAACTCTTCAGAAATAACTTTTGTAACTCAATTATTAAAGACAGAAATGTATTAGGTTCTGAGTCTATTCATTTATTCAAATAATCAGTCCATAAATATTTTGCAGAGTCCTTGTGATAGACTTTGTTTCAAGTACTTCAAACACATCAGTGAAATGGAAAAAAAAATTCAACTCTAATAAAGCAACATATCTTTTATGGTGACAGAAAATAAACAGAAGAATAAGTCAAAGATAAGGTATGATGAAGAGTTATAATGACTGGATTAACAAATGAGCAGTAAAGGAAATACCTTTGCTATTTTTAAGGTAGAGGTAAAAATATAATTAACATTAGTAAATTTCCCATTGGCCTATAGCCTTGGGCAGAATAGAAATTGAGGGCCTCAAACCAGTCAAATGCCACAGAGAGGGAGGAAATTCTACGGAAAATAAGAGGAGGTCTTGGGTCAGGGCACAAAACAAATAAAAGCCTTCAAAGGATTAGGTCTAGAAAAATGGGAGCCAGAAAAGGAGGAAATGTCAAGCAGTTTCTGAAGATAAGACCAGAAAGAAGAACCAGCAAGGCCAAGACATTCTCCAGTCAGGAAATCAGAAAGTAGGATAATTGAAAACTAGGTCTCCATAAGAAGAGTAAGAAAGGACAAAATTGAGCACTTGAGAAGTAAATTTTGAAAAACTCAGTCAAATTAAACTCAATTCTAAACATTCATCCTCAACCAGGAGCTTTGAAAACCATCTTGGGTTAAAAGACAATGTGTCTGAGGGCTTTGGGCAAAAGGAAAGGGGTAGCTATGATGGCAATGTCACAGGTACTAGTTAAAGCACTTCACAATCAGTATTACAGTGCTGTGCTACAGCAGAATGGATATAGGCCTTTAACACTGGAGAGTGTTCTAGGCTGGATCAAGCCTAATGTGCTGAATGGATCACATGATGGTAAAGGGGTATGGTATGCGTGGGGCAATAACAAAGAGGAGATCTGGAAATTCAGAGAAGTAGCTGTTAATCAACCTGTATTCCAACACTTTAATATGTTCATATTCCTTGCCTATGTCTCAAGTAATATCAATTCAGGATCCTATAGGAATAGTTTTGATAACAAGAGAGCTCTGTCTATTAATAACATTTTGGTCCAGATAAGGAGTGTAGAACAGTCACTAGAATATAGAGGACCAACCAAGATTTTGCAGGCTGTCTATGACACATTACTTGTTCTCTCCAAGCCTTGACTCTCCAGCAGTGAAATGGGAACAAAGTCCCCTACGTTGCAAGGGTCTTGTGATGATCAAATGAAATATGAAAATGCTTAGCAATGAGCTAGAGGTAGAGCTCAATAGTATAATACTTGTCCATCATGCAAGAGGGCCTTGGTTGCATTCCCCAGCACCACAGGAAACAAAAGAACAAGAAAAGGTGCAGCCTCATAACTACCATACAGCTGTTGTACAATAATCATTGGAAAGGGTATGCTGGAAAGAACCAAAGTTAAGATGCCATCCAATTCCTTCTACACATCTTTAGGTGTAGGAATGTTTGTGATTTCTCTTATGATTTAATTATAAACTCAGAAGAAGAACATAGATTTTTTTGGTCTCCCAAGTGTTCTTAATTCTACATTTTATTTTATCTCTTTTATCCTTTTACAAGGAATTTACCATAACTTTGTCCCTGTGGTGCATTATTAAGTTATGCATTCATGTGAATAACTCTTTTACTGTAGAACACATAGTAATAGTGAACAGGGAAAAGTAAACATAAAATAAGGCTTTACACATAAAAACCTACAAAGATAAGCTTAATGAAGGGACTTGGGTATGAGGTGGGGAATTCTAATTAAAATAGCACACTCTTAAATACAAGCTAAGAAAACATTCTTTCAAGAATGATTAGTTAGAATTCCTTCATTTTCTATTTGTTGTCCTTTTAAATATTTCCCAATTATTTTCCAACTAAATTGAGTCTCCCAAAGCTCAGGTAGGTAAATAGATACTAACAGAACACAGAGGGTCTTGCATGGGAATCGTTGCTACTCCCTCTTCTGTGATCTGCATTCCTGTAACAGGCAGCTTCAAGACAATGTTTATAAATAGTAACATTAAATAAATGGGCACAGCATGGAGAATACATCCACAGGATTAACACTATTCCTGACTGCTAGGGACAGCAAACTCACATTTAAAGAAAACTCCCAAATATATCAGCCTACTCCCTGTTTTTCATTTATTTATTCTAAGTCAATAAAAGGGTTTTGTGTGGAGAAAGCAAAAGAAACAAATATCAGGCCTGGATTTTAGCCACCCTCCCTCTTCCTGCCTTCTCCCCAATCTATACATCTATAAATGAGCAGCTCCATTGATGGAATCTGAAATATCATTCTATGGCTCATTAGCGTGTGTGTGTGTGTGTGTGTGTGTGTGTGTGCATGTATATACATATGCATGTGTGATTTTTTTCCATATATACAAACTCTTAATAGTTACTAAGGCAGCAGAACATGTTTTGTCTTCCAAGAAGCAGGGAAATCAGTCACAGTCTGTCAGAAAACAATTGTTTGCCAAGGAACTCTTCCAGAAGCACTAACCTTTGTTTAATATGTTATTGATTTTCTAAACTGTTAAGTATGTTTTATAATAGTGATAACCTGTATGATACCATTCATTACATTAGTTAATGTCTAGTTTATTAGAACATTAACTTTTGCCACAGGCAATTAACTGACAAACTGATTGTGTGTGTGTGTGTGTGTATGCCTATGTGTGTGACTTATAAAGAGAGATTTGCAAGTGAACGGTAGTTAAGTATTTTTAAATGGTATGTGGGAGCTCTATAGTGCAGCCCAGAATCGTCTTGTCCTTCCCATTTTTTTCCTGGAAGAAATAGGATAGTTCTTTTCAAGTTTGAAGACCCCTCTGAGCATAGCGAGCTAATCCACAATTATCAACTTGACAGCATGTACATAATTAATTAAACATCACCACTGTGTTCGTCAGGTTTTCTTTGCTGTGACCAAAATACCTGATGAAATACTTGAGCATAAAAGTTTATTTTGGGCTCATGGTGATCCCATCCATGGTTGGCCAACTCTATTTCTCTGGGCCCGAGGTGAGGCAGAACATCATGATGGAGAGGCATGGCAGAGGAAACCTGCTCAATTCATGGCAGCTGGGAAACAGGGAGAAAGCCAGACACCAGGAACAAAATAAAAACCCCTGAGGCATGCCTGCAATGACCTAACTTCCTCCAGCCATGCCCCACTTGCCTATAGTTATCAGCCAGTTAGCCCATTCAAATTATTAATACATCAAATGCACTGATTTGGATACAGGTCTCACAATCTAATTGTTTCACCTCTATACATTCCTGAATTAACACAGGAACTTTTGGGGGTCACCTCATATCCAAACCATAGCAATCACTGAAAGATGGGGGGGTGTGTATGTGTGTGTGTGTGTGTGTGTGTGTGTGTGTAGGTGGATAATTTTTTAAAAATTAGTTTTAGATGGACACAATAACCTTTTTAAAATTTATTTATATGTGGTGTTGAGGATTGAACCCAGTGCCTTACACGTGCCAGGCAAGCACTGTACCACTGAGCCACAACCCCAGCCCCAGGTGGAGAATTTATGAATAGAAATAGGAAAAGCATTCTAAACCATGTAAAAAAAAACATTAAGTGCTGCCCCATCATTGGTGTGAAGTAAAATTCATGTTTATTTCATTATAGGGAGGTATCATGACATACAGAAAGTCCTGGAATCTGTCAGACATCATTTTAAACCCCACTGATTCCAGTGGTGTGGCCTTGGGCAAGTTACCTGATCTTTCTTTACCTCAGTTTTTTTCATGTACCTTACCATATGTTAGCTTTTAATACATATAAAATGTAATTATTTTGATTTTTTCCAGGCAATTTTATTTAAGTACTTTGTGTTATTCTTCATAGAAGTTGTTTAAAAACTGCTGTATGAGACTTTTCTTTTAGTTTCTGTGTGCTTTTGTTATGCTATTCCCATGGGAAGAAAGATTTTAATTAGAATTCAGTTATAAGCCTTTTGAGGGTAGGAACCATCAAACCCTATTTTTTTTAATTTAGCACCTATTATACTTTATTTTACATATTAGACACTCAAGAAAGTCTAGATACTCTGATTGGTTTGAATACTTTGTCATCTGCCAGATTAATTTTGGAGCCATTTTCTTTACCCTACTCCTCCTCCAGGTATGACCTTGTTCATTTTTAACACATAATGTGGGGTTAGTGAAGTTCAAAGTCAATAATTGATGGTTGGTGTTTATGCATTATTTTTTTACATCTATAAAGTAATTGTTGATATGTTAAATTCTGAAACAAAAGGATCAATTTGTGTTGGCATCAGCTATTGAACTAGAGCCAATGCTTTTCTAACAAAGTTTCAATAAAAGGACAAAGATAAAGTATTAACTCCTAGGTCTAGTCTGAGAGACAGAATCTGTACTGATGTATGCACTAAATGAAAATATAATGGTCTAGTAGAATTCAGAGGAGAACACTATTTGAACTCATCAAGTTTATAAATAACTTCAAGGAAGAGATAAATGTGTGTTTCTATTGCTTATGTTGTCCACATATTTGGAATGCCTTGCTTCTACACATATCTACCTAAGTAAAACCTGTCTCTTCTTCAACCTTGGCAAAAGCCTGAGCTTCCAGAAAAGCCTTTCACTCACTTCAAATCAACACAACACTTCAATTACACTCTTCTAATAACATTATAATCTTTTTGGGGGGGACACGGGGTTGTTTTATATTCCCTATAACCTCCTTGTGATCCAGGAGCTGTTCTTAATTTATCTAATGTTTAACTCGATGCACTACGCATAAATTTGGCTACCACTGGCTTATACCCACAGAGTGTACACTGATGAAATACAATAGCTAAACACATTAACAGGAGTTTAGAAAATGAGAGTATTTGCAACATAAACAGGCAAAGTCATGGCTTACAGCAGCTTTTTTTGTTTTCTTTTTTCTTTTTTGTACCAGGGATCGAACTTAAGGGTGCTTAACCACTGAGCCATATCCCAAGCCCTTTTTATTTTATTTTTTTTATTTTGAGACAAGTCTCACTAAGTTGCTGAGACTGGATTGGAACTGGAGACCCCTACCTCAGCCTCCCAAATCACTGGGATTACAAGTGTGAGCCACCATGCCTGGCTAAAGCAGCTATTCCTAAATGTTCATATAAATTACCAGGAAAGATTTATTTATTTATATATTTTTGGTGCTAGGGATTGAACCCAGGGTGATTTTACTACTGAATCACATCCCCAGCCCATTTTTTTTTAAATTTTGAGACAGGGTCTCACTAAGTTGCATAGCACCTCCCTAAATTGCTGAGGTTTGCCTTGAACTTACCATCCTCCTACCTTAGCCTTCTGAGCTTCAACAGACATTTACCACTGTGCCAAGTGATTTTTTTAAAAGATAGATAGATTGATTGATTGATTGAGATGTATGTGCTCAGCAAATCATTTACCAATGGCAAACTTGAAATGGGAAGGAAATGGGTAGATACATTCTGACCCTTTTTTTTCATTGAGCCATTAAGTAATTTATTTATTTGTGGTCAAGTGCAACAACATCCTACAATATAAGCTCCAGATCAGGTTTCTTTTTTCCTATATTCTCAATAATTAGAAGAATAGTTTTTCAAAAGCTATTTGGAAATTAACAACTTTTTAAAAATTCTCCAATAAAAATAAATAGGTAAAGGAAACAAGGTACAAATAGTACTTACCACTGTGTCATGGAGGTAGTAGATATTCCCTTAATATTAGTATATGTCCAGTAGATTTTGCAGTTCTTTTGTAATTCTCTACTTTGACTCAATATCTCTGTTCCCCCTTCTCTCAAACACACACACACACACACACACACACACACACACACACACACATTGAGAACATATTTGGGTTATCAAGGGCATATCCTCAAAGGGGATAGTGGGAATTCAGCTATTTCTCCCTTTGTTTCCTGGCTGCCATGAGGTGAATGCCACATGCTCCCACCATGATGTACCACCTTGCCATAGCCTCAAAAGCAACAGGGTCAACAGACTGAAGCCTCCAAAACTATGAATCAACATAAATCTTTCTTCTTTTAAAGTTGATTAGTTCAGGTATTTTGTTACAGTGATGGAAAACTATCACTTTTCACATGATAATAAAGAAAAATGATAATAAAAAGTATATGAAATACTGTTCTGATAAAACAATATAAAGTGAAGGACAGTTATTCTTTTTTTTTTCTTTTGATACTGGAGATTGAACTCAGGGGCACTTGACCACTGAGCCACATCCCCAGCCCTATTTTGTATTTTATTTAGAGTCAGGATCTCACTGAGTTGCTTAGTGCCTTGCTTTTGCTGAGGCTGGCTTTGAACTCATGATCCTCCTGTCTCAGCCTCCCAAGTTGCTGGGAGGACAGTTATTCTTAAAAAATGGGAAATGAATAAAGTGGACCTTATTTTTGTTTACCCCAGTTTACTGCTTACAGAGTTCCCAAGCCATGGTTGAGGGAGGAGGAACACAGAAGAATCTCAACAGATTCACTAAGTTGAGGAGACAGAGTTGAGAGTCCAGAGAGAAAGAAGGGAAGCACATTAATGTAATGTGCTTTTTTTAAATCAGAAGGATAATAAAATATTGCATTATATTTTATCATATTTTCAACTTAGTACATTTCCATGGAATAATATTGTCTAACCTATCTACATTATATAACAATCTTTTTTCACCTAAGGCTATATTAAGAAAGAGCAATTTTTTCTCACTCCTAAGACTCTATTTCAACAATCTAAAATACATATGTATATAAAAATATGTATGTGACTGAAGTAGATGCCTTAATTTTTTTATTTTTTTATTCATTTAATTTTGATCCATTGGACACAAATGGTGTATAGCTATTGTTTCTCTGGTTGTACACAAAGTAGAGTCACACCATCTGTGCATTCATACATGTACACAGGGCAATGATGTCTGTCTCATTCTGTTATTATTCTTGACCCCCCACCTTGATCCCATCCCTCCCTTCCCTCTATGCTATCTATCCTTCCTCCATTCTTGCCTCCCTTCCACCCCGCATTATGCATCATCATTCACTTATCAGAGAGACCATTCGGCCTTTGGATTTTTGGGATTAGCTAATCTCCCTTAGTATGACAGTCTCCAACATCATCCATTTACCTGCAAATGCCATAATTTTATTCTTCTTTATGGCTGAGTAATATTCCATTGTGTACATATACCACAGTTTCTTTATCCATTCATCTACTGAAGGGCATCTAGGTTGGTTCCACAAAATCAAAACCACCTTAAAATTTCATCTTACCCCAATTAGAATGTCTTTTATTAAGAATACAGGCAACAACAGGTGTTGGCAAGGATGTGGGGAAAAGGGTACACTCATATGTTGCTGGTGGGATTGCAAGTTGGTGCAGCCACTTTGGAAAGCGGTGTGGAGATTCCTTAGAAAACTTGGAATGGATCCACCATTTGGCCCAGCTATCCCACTCCTTGGCCTATACCCAAAGGATTTTTGGCTTTTAAAAAAGTTTAAAAAGTGGTTTTTGGTGTAGCAAGACTTCCAGAAAAATGGAATAAGGAGATTCCTTATGTTCTATACAAATGCAATAATACAACTGGCCAAAATTATTAAAAGTCATTTCAATATTGTTTCGAAATCTACCAAAGACATGCAACAGATTATCTAAGCAGATGTTTAAGCTTGAATAACTGCTGAACTTCAGACTTCAGGAAGGAATAGTAACAATCTATATATAGCATTTTCTTCTATAGCTGTTCCTTTCACCCCCGCCCTGCCCCCAAACTCATTCTGGGTGCCGGTTCTAACAGGGTGGGGCTGGAGCTAGCCATAAAATCAGGAGCTTACTGCCAGTGGAGGGTGGTTTAATTTAGCAAACCATGTACGGGGACTTTGTCTAAAACAATATATATCTTGGTGGGAAATAACCACAAAAGGCCAACATCACACCTGCATGAGGCTGTGATTCTGGATGGAACAATTTAGACTCAACCCATCAGTTTCTCTTCTAAGTACCCAAAGAAATAAAAACATATGCCCACTCAAAGACATATACAAATGTTTAAAGCAACTTTATACCCAATAATCAAATACTAAAAATGATCTAATGTCCATTGATTGATGAATGGATAAACAAGCTAAAGTACATATATATAATGGAATGAAAATAACTACTGATACTTGGTACAATATAGATAAATCTTTTTAGAAATAGCCCAGTGAAAACAGGCAGACACAAAATCCCAAATATTCTATAATTTCATTTGTATAGAATATCCAAAAAAAAAGTAAATCTATAAGGACAAAAACAGATTAGTCATTGTTCAGGGCCAAGGGTAGAACTGGGGACTAAATGGCAATGGGAAAGTGAAATTGTTTTAGATTGTGGTGATGGTTGCATAACTCAATAATTTACTAAAAATCATTGAATTGTACCCTAGAAATGAGTGAATTCTATGCTATGTAAATATGCTTCAGTAAAGCTGTTAAAATTGGTGTATTGACTCCTCTTGCCAACTGCATCTCCTCTGGCCTTTGCTGCTTGTGTCTTCCATCTTGCCATGACTTTCTACAGCTATTGCCGGTCACGGGCCTCCCTGTCTTTCAAGGGCCTGACCATCTCCTTCCTGCAATTTGGGACTATAGGTGCCCCTCACACACCCAGTATCCACTAGGGCTCAAGTAGCTGCTGCATGTCCATGTCCTCATCTAGGGTTTATGATGGTGGCTATGTTGGTACCCTGGTTGGTTTGATGGGCTACTGTCTGATAGTGAGAACAATACCACATAGAACCTCAACAACTGCCTGGCCTACTACCTGCACATGGTGTGCATTATAGAGTCAGTCAATGGTAAGCTGTAGGTGAAGATGGTGGCAGGTGCCAGAAGCAGGTACTCAGGCAACTACAGCCACTACTTTAAAACCATTGAGGACCTAAGAGATAAAATTCTTCATGCTACCATTGAGATTTCCAGGATTGTTCTGCAGATCAACAATGTCTGTATGGCTGCAATTGACTTCCAAACCAAGTTTGAGATGGTGCAACCTCTGCATCTGAGCACAAAGGCCAACTTCAATGGCCTGCACATGATGATGAACAAGCTGACTCTAGGCAGGATTCAACTTGAGAAGAAATTATAACGCAGAAATATGAGTTGTCCTCCATGAGAAGGAGGTCAGTATCTTGAGGGACCAGATGGCTAGCCAGGTTAATGCAGATGTTAATTTTGCTCTTGGAATGGACCAAACCAAGATCCTGAGTGATGTGAGAGGTCAATATGAGGTCATGGCTAAGAAGAAATGGAAGAACACTGTAGCCTAGTTCAACAACTAGACACAAGAGCTGAATCTGGAAGTCATTGGCCACATGGAACAGCTACAGTTGAGCAATTCAGAAGTGACTGATATGCAGCATACCTTCCAGGGTCTTCAGATGAAGCTACAATTACAGTTCTCTGCAAGAAAGCTCCCCACAAGACATGCTAGCAGACAGGGATGTCTACATACATCTAGGCCTAGCAGGTACAGGTTCAAGTGCTGTTGAGTGTCATTTGAAGTCAAGCTAGGTGACATGCATGCTGACACCAATAGGAGAACCAGGAGTACCAGCAGCTCATAGGGATCACATCATGATAGCAAAAGACTACCACCTACTGCAGCCTCCTCTAGGGCCAGGACACCCAGTACAACAATCTACTCATCCCCAAGATACTCCGAATCTGCAGGTGCCTGGGCTACTTTCCCTTATAGAGAGATTTCCCTGGGCAAGGGCAATAAAAAAGAATCCTTACCTCTGGCTCTTCCCCTGATTTTTCAATAAAACTTCATGTCCCAAAGGGGGTAAACTGGTGTATCATTAGAAAGTGAAGTATTATTGAAAATACTAGTACTAACAGAACAATCTTTAATTTGATTATAAAAATATAACTTACTTTTAAGTATGAAGCATCTTAGAAATAATATTGCAAGATTCTATGTAAGCTTTGTGAAGAAAATCTCTTACTGCTTCATAATATATTAAAATAGAAAATTCTAAGAGTCCCATCATTTTCCTTGGTATAACTTAAGAAATTGTCCCACTTGGAAATAGCCTCATACATCATGATAACAATGATTTCAGTTAGTTACAGAAGAATCTATTCTGAAAGTACAACATGCATTATAATAAAATACATACAAGAAAAACACAGGGATTGCTCCATATTCCAGCTACTGAAAGAGAGAAAAATAATTGCTAATAACTTACTCTGGCATAAGCTTGGCATTAGACAATATAGTGAACAAAAGAGTGATATTATTTCAAATACTATCTACAAAGGTCTTCTGCAATTAATGTAATTGTCAACTTTAAAACTATTTGGAAATCTGAGACCATTGTCCTTATATTCTTTTATAGAATTTCTTGCTAAAGATTGATCAGAAGTTCAGTTTTATATTTTGTCAGAACAGCACCAACTCAATAAAACAGTCATTTTGTGCCGAAACTATTTTTTTTCTAAAAAGAAGATAAAATTATAGTCAATATGCTTTCACTCTCTATAAGTTTAAAACATTGAAGGGCCATTTCCATCTATGAAAGTTGTATGTGTCAGATATCATATATAGGCATAAACATATATGAATGTATGAGTATATATTTAATTAAATAATATTGCCTAACATTGATGGGGATGTGAAATTTTGATAATTCCATATATTGCTGGTGACATTAACAAATTTTGGCTGTGTGTTTCTTGAGACACAAATATCTTCATGCCTATGACTAGTAATTTTCTTTCAGATAGTCTATCCAAATATCTGCTACTTGGGCACTGCTTCTAAAGGGTATGGCCTAATTGGAGTTCAGGATAAACATGAATATGAGAAAGAACAGTATGGCTCAAAGAATCTTAAATATTTGCTAATTTCAGAATACCTGCCTGAATCATGATAAAAGAATTGACAACGATTAACACAGTTTAAACTTCTTCTAGCTTCTGACATATTTTCCAAAAATCTGTCCCAATTCAGCTCCATCACTGGGTCAATTCATATTCTGTGTGAATTAATAGGGACATTAACAGAAGATCTGGGTAGAATGAGCCCAGAATTGTGACCCTCAAGGCTAATGCAAAACGATTGTCACTTAAAGGTCCATTTGGTAAGCCTTTATTCTTTTTATGGTTTCTGGCACCTTGTGACCTATAGTACCTGCCAATGAGCATGGGCACTCTTCATTTGGATCCCTAAGCTTCTACTATCTTTGTACCAAGGGTGTCATTTATATAACAGGATAATGAATGCAATTCCTCCTGTAGGCTCAGAAAGAGGCCACAAAGGCTGAAAAGAGAACAATAGTTGCCTGGTAACCACACAGTCTAATCCAAAGGACTGGTTCATCTATTGAGGATTTACAAAGGGGGTAGCCCAGTGCTGGATCTTCCAGCAACAACAGATCACCTCCTCCAGCTCAAAAAAGAGATTGAGCTTTGAAAAGTTAAGATAGCTAATTTCATTTAATTTTTCTTGCTTTTTAAAGTTTAGATTTAAAAAATAATTATATTGAAGTATAATATCCAAGAAGTGCACATATTGTAAGTATACAGAACAATAAATTTTCATGAACTAGATTTACTCATGATATGAGCACCAGAACCTGAAACAACATTATCAGTACCACAGATTCCTCCTCCAAGTTTTTCCTAGCCTGTCACCCCACTTTTCTTGATTTCTCACTTAGCAGAGTAAATTTGGTTTATGTTAAATACTGTAAATAAATGGTACCATATACTCTGCACTCTATTTCATATGTCTTCATCTGCTCAGTATTGGATTTTTGCTATATTGGTGTCTGCAGTTGTAAAATGATTATCCTCAATGTTAATATAGCATTCCACTATGTGGATATATTGCCACTTATTAATGGGTAATTAGGCAATTTACATTTAGGGTATTACCAATAGGGATTCTGAAACGTACTTTTGCTGAACATGTCTACACATGCCTAAAAAGTAGAATGACTAGGTTATAGAGAATGGATATGTTCAGATTTACTATATAATGATAAAATATTTTCCAAAGTGATTATGTAAATTAATACACCCACCAACAGTATATGGAAGTTCTAGTTGCTCCACATCCTCAACTAACACTTCTTTTCATTTCAATTTCTTTTTCATTTTAACTACTCTGTTTTGTGCATAGTGGGCATGTCTTGTACAGAGGATTTAATTCAAGTCAGATTTCAGTGTGCTGTGCTTAATAAGAGCTTCAAGCTCTCTAAGAAGAACTCCATATGTGTTTTCAAGAGCTTTAGGAAACAGAGAACAGGTATCTGACTTATGTTTATACATTCTAAAGGCAAGATCTGTGGCTGGTGCTTTGCCTTACTGATGATGGAGTATAGACAGTTGCCCTAGGAGCCAACTTCTCTTCCAGCAAAGGTGGGACAGTGGGGAGGATTTCCTGGGGACCAAATATTACCCGAAGAAAGGAATATGATCTAGGATTTTTAAAAAATTTATTTCAACCAGAGGACTGATGGAGAAATATGGAGATTCCAACTGAAGGTTAAATAGCTAAAAGCCCAGAATCCAAAGTTTGAAGTTGTATGTAGCCAGCCAGGCAAGAAGTATTCCAGTTGCCAAAGCATTGAAGTGGTATGTCTCCCATAGGACCCCATTAATGCATGCCATAGGGGAGAGAAGTAGGCATCATTGGGAAAATACTAGCACCAGGGTGTTCCAACACCAGATTCCAATTGAACCTGCACTTCCCCAGCCAAATAATAAGCAACAAACAATTAAATGAAGAAGCCAGCTCATGTCCTTTTCCTGAAGGCCTCCAGTAGTCAAATCTCGTCCAAGCTTAGAGAGGAGAAAAGTTTAACTCTGAATAAGTTTGGTATTTTAAATAGCACTAGAATAAAGTCACTATAAAAGGAAATCAAACTTGTTGATGTGTTAAAGAGATTAAAAATATTTTGTTGCTGTTTAAAGGAGATTGGAAAAACTCCAGGGGTCACATCCAGAGCAGAGAATAATTGTTACATAGTAAGAATTTAAAGGAGAATGAGGAGAAAGAATAAGGAAGAATTTCATACAATACAGGTGATCAAGCTAGTGCTTAAAAATTAAAAAAAAAAACTGGGCTGGGGATATGGCTCATTTGGTAGAGTGCTTGCCTCCAAGCACAAGGCCCTGAGTTCAATCCTCAGCACCGCTAAATAAATAAATAAATAAATAAATAAATAAATAAATAATAAAAAACTTATAACCTCAATCATGATCTTCTCTATGACATTCAGATTTCCACAGATACAGATAATAAGCAAGAAATAACTAGCAAGATGTTTGATATGTAAGTGAAAATTGCTGTAATGCATGAACAGAAGTCAAGTTCAATTACTACTTAATTGTTTGCTTCAGAAAAAAGCAGCCACGAGTGACAGCAGCCTCTACTTGTCAAAGGACAGTAATAACAGCATGCCTATGCCTTGACCCATTGGTGCTCTGAAGACTGATCTATTTGAACTGTTCCTAGAGCTCTCCATGCAGCAACAATCCTGAACCAATTGAACAGCTTCTGGAACCAACATATAAGCAACTGAATTTTCTGTGTCATAGGCAAATTTTAAGGAAAGTTCATATACGTAGTAAAAGCATTCCGCTAACTCCCACAGAACCAACTATTTCTCTACCACCAAGCCCACAGTCTTTTTTCAAAATATCTGATAAACCAACCACCTAGACTTTGAGGAAATGTAGCAACAAAATTACTTAATTTTATAGTAGAAATCGAGAGGACCTCTTCACCTCACAAAGAATGTTCCAAGAAAACTAGAACAGAAAAGGACTAAACAAGTAAAGATGCTAATCTTCTCATTTTGAGTGAGCACAATTAAACAAAAATAAAGAAACAACTTGATATAAGGAAATATACAAGTGAACCTGAAAGCAACAAGTTTCTCTGTTGGCCTCTCAGGAAATATTCACTCCAGATCTTTCTGATACCCCTTCTCTTCCCTGTAAAGTCTATTTCTATTATCAAGGATTCAATAAATTGATATTGAACTGGTCAAAACAATCTTAGGAGTCCATAAACATTACCTGCCAACTCAACATGTTGTCTCTTCAAATGTTAAAAAAGGAGAATGGAGCATACAAGGTTCCCAATAAGACTAAAAATAAATTTAGGTTTATTTGGTGGCCTTGCATATTGGGTTAATTAGCATGTGATCAGAGCTCTTAATTAATACGTGTAGCCAGGAGAGCAACTATTAATTTGTTAACAATAATATAAAGGATGCCACGTTGATACACCTAATTACTTACTTAATCTAGACAAAGAAAGCTAACCAATTTTTTTCAACTGACATTATACAAATCTTCCACTGTACTCTTTCTTTCATACATGCATTTTTCATGAGAAATTGAAATTATTTATATCCTTCCTTTATCTTTCTAAATTAATTTTCCAAAATTATTATACCCTTAGGATATGTATTGAGACTTTATTGTCACTATTAATTTATGTTATCTAGTATAAAATGCTTCTCCCCACATTTCTGTTCTCTATAGTCCCTTTCCTTCCCTTCCTCCATCTAAGAAAATATAGTTATACTAACATTATTTGCATCTTTGTGTAGCTATGGAGTTAGATTGTAATAGGCAGGCACATACTTAGTCTTGTCATTTTTCTTAAAAAATAGAAAAATAAAATTCAGCTTACTAAACATTTCATGTGATTATACTAAACTTGGCCATGTTCTGGTTAGTGTTACTTTGTTCTAAAATTCTTTTTAGGGACCCAGAAACAGTCATCAGGCTCAGCCCAATGCAGACGGGTGAGAGTTCCCCACCTGGGAAGTCGGCCCAGAGCACTCCTGTGGGTCCTCCATGGGGCCGCCTGCACAGCCCAGAGGTGAGAGTCTTCAGCGCAGGATGTGGGCACCAAGGAGAGGACACTTGGGTCATCCTCTCCGGGGGGCCCAGCTCAGAGGCTTGCGTTCAGCTCAGCCAAGTCCCATGAGAATTCCAGGTCTGGGAGGTGGACCCAGAGACAGACATCAGGCTCAGCACAGTGAAGACAGCTGAGAGATCCCCACCCTGGACATCGGCCCAGAGTGCTCCAGTGGGTCCTCTGAGGGGGGAGCAGGCACCGTGTAGAAGCAGAAGCCTTCAGCATGAGGGAAGTGAGCACAGAGTACACACTTGAGGCTCCCACACTGAGAGGCTGAGACCAGAGGCCAACTCTTACTCCAGTCCGGCCCCAGCCCACGGTCTAGTGCTACGGAAGACTAGGAGGTGAGAAATTGGAAACCTGCAGTGATGCCACTTGTTTTAAGGGGCTAAGCTGCTATACCTCAGATTCTCATGGATAGAAGGGAAGATACATGAACATGAGAAGACAGGGGAAGAAAGTGTCTCAAACAAACCTAGAAACTGCATCAACACAATCCAGTGATAACATGGTAGAAGAAATGTCAGAAAGGGAGTTCAGAATGTACATAATTAAAATGATCAGAGAAGCAAACTATGAGATGAGAGAGAAAATGCAGAAATGAATGATCACACCAATCAACAGTTTAAAGAACAGATGCAGAAAGCAGATCATTTCAATAGAGACAGAGATGTTGAAAACAAACCAAACAGAAATCCTTGAAATGAAGGAAACAATAAACCAAATTAAAAACTCAATAGACAGCATAAGCAGCAGGTTAGATCACCTGGAGGATAGAACATCAGACGTTGAAGACAAAATATTTAATCTTGAAAATAAAGTTGACCAAACAAAGAAGGTGGTAAGAATTCATGAACAAAGCCTACAAGAATTATGGGATATCATGTAAAGACCAAATTTAAGAATTATTGGGATTGAGGAAGGCACAGAGATACAAAAAGAAGGAATGAATAATCTGTTCTATGAAGAATGAAGTGGAAAATCAAATAGAAGAGGATTACAGGATACTAAATATACAAAACTACAACAGGTCAACACCAAGGCATATTATAATGAAAGTACCTAACATACAAAGTAAAGATAGAATTTTAAAAGCTATGAGAGAAAAAAATCAGATTACATTCAGGGGGAAAACAATACGGTTATCAGCAGATTTTTCAACACAGACTGTAAAAGCAAGAAGGGCCTGGAATAATGTATTCCAAGCCCTGAAAGAAAATGTATGCCAACAAAGAATCTTATACCCAGCAAAACTCACCTTCAGATTGGAAGATGAAATAAAATCCTTCCATGAGAAACAAAAGTTAAAAGAATTTACACATAGAAATCCAGCACTACAGAATGATGAATGGATAACAGAAGACATTAGGGGGGGAAATAAAAAATTCTTAGAGATCAATGAGAACAATGATACAACATATCAAAATCTCTAGGATACTATGAAAGCAGTGCTAAGAGAAAAATTCATTGCATGGAGGACATGCAATAAAAGAATGAAAAGTAAACAAATAAATGACCTCACATCACAACTTAAAGCCCTAGAAAAAGAAGAACAGTACATCACCAAAAGTAGTAGAAGACAGGAAATAATTAAAATCAGAGCTGAAATCAATGAAATTGAAACAAAAGAAACAATTCAAAAAATTGACAAAATAGAAACTTAGTTCTTTGAAAAAATAAACAAAATTGATAAACCCTTAGCCACACTAAGGAAGAGAAGAAGAGAGAAAACTCAAATTACTAAAATTCATGATGAAAAAGGAAATATCACAACAGACTCTAATGAAATACAAAACATAATTAGAAGCTATTTTGAAAATTTATACTCCAACAAAATAGAAAACCTGGAAGACATCAACAGGTTCCTAGAGGCATAAGAGCCACCCAAACTGAATCTGGAGGACATACACAACTTAAATAGATCAATTTCAAGCAATGAAATAGAAGAAGTCATCAAAAGTCTACCAACAATAAAAGTCCAGGACCAGATGGACTCACAGACGAGTTCTACAAGACCTTCAAAGAAGAGCTCATTCCAACACTCCTCAAAGTATTTTATGAAATAGAGGAGGAGGGAACCCTTCCAAACTCATTCTATGAAGCAGATATCACCCTGATACCAAAACCAGAGAAGGACACATCAAGGAAAGAAAACTTCAGACCAATATCCCTAATGAACATAGATGCAAAAATTCTTAACAAAATTTTAGCAAATCGCATACAAACACATATTAAAAAGATAGTGCACCATGATCAAGTGGGTTTCATCCCAGAGATGCAAGGTTGGTTCAACATCCGGAAATCAATAAATGTAATCCACCACATCAACAGACTTAAAGTCAAGAACCACATGATTATTTCAATAGATGCAGAAAAAGCATTTGATAAAATACAGCACGACTTCATGCTCAAAACGCTAGAAAAAATAGCGATAGTAGGAACTTTCCTAAACATTGTAAATGCTATCTATGCTAAGCCCACAGCTAACATCATTCTAAATGGAGAAAAATTGAAAGCATTCCCCCTGAGAACTGGAACAAGGCAAGGATGTCCTCTTTCTCCACTTCTATTTAACATCGTCCTTGAAACTCTAGCCAGAGCAATTAGACAGACCAAAGAAATTAGAGGAATACGAATAGGAAAAGAAGAGCTCAAACTATCCCTATTTGCTGATGAGATCATTTTCTATTCAGAAGACACTAAAAATTCCACCAGAAAACTTCTGGAAGTCATAAATGATTTCAGTAAAGTAGCAGGATAAAAATTAATGCTCATAAATCTAATGCATTTTTATTTGTAAGTGATGCATCCTCTGAGAGAGAAATTAGGAAAACTACCCCATTCACAATAGCCTCAAAAAAAAAATACTTGGGAATCAATCTAACAAAAGAAGTGAAAGACCTCTACAATGAGAACTACAGAAAACTAAAGAAAGAAATTAAAGAAAATCTGAGAAGATGGAAAGATCTCCCATGTTCTTGGATAGGCAGAAATAATATTGTCAAAATGTCTATACTACCAAAAGCGCTATACAAATTCAATGCAATTCCAATTAAAATCTCAATGATGGACCTCATAGAAATAGAGCAAGCAATCATGAAATTCATTTGGAGGAAAAAGAGACTCAGAATAGCTAAAGCAATTCTTAGCAAGAAGAGTGAAGCAGGGGGTATCACAATACCGGACCTTCAACTATATTACAGAGCAATAGTAACAAAACAGCATGGTATTGGCACCAAAATAGACAGGTAGATCAATGGTACAGAATAGAGGACACAGAGACAAACCCACATAAATACAGGTATCTCATACTTGACAAAGGAGCCAAAAACATACATGAGAAAAGATAGCCTCTTCAACAAATGGTGCTGGGGAAACTGGAAATCCATATGCAGCAAAATGAAACTAAATCCATATCTCTCACCCTGTACAAAACTCAACTCAAAGTGGATCAAGGACCTAGGAATCAGACCAGAGACCCTGCACATAATAGAAGAGAAAATAGGTCCAAATTTTCATCATGTTGGCCTAGGACCAGATTTCCTTAACATGACTCCCAAAGTGCAAGAAATAAAAGCAGGAATCAATGATTGGGATAGAGTCAAACTAAAAAGCTTTTTGTCAGCAAAGGAAACAATCAGCAATGTGAAGATAGAGCCTTCAGAGTGGGAGAAAATCTTTGCTACACACACTTCAGATAGAGCACTGATCTCCAGAATCTACAAAATACTAAAAAATCTTTACATCGAGAACACTAATAATCCAGTCAATAAATGGGCTAAGGAAATGAACAGACACTTCACAGAAGAAAATCTACAAGAAATCAACAGATTTATGAAAAAATGTTCAACATCCCTAGTAATAAGAGAAATGCAAATCAAAACCACCTTAAGATTTCATCTTACCCCAATTAGAATGTCTTTTATTAAGAATATAGGCAACAACAGGTGTTGGCGAGGATGTGGGGAAAATGGGACACTCATACATTGCTGGTGGGATTGTAAGTTGGTGGAGCCACTCTGGAAAGCGGTGTGGAGAGTTCTTAGAAAACTTGGAATGGATCCACCATTTGACCCAGCTATCCCACTCCTTGGCCTATACCCAAAGGACTTAAAATCAGATTATTACAGTGATGCAGCCACATCAATGTTCATAGCTGCCCAATTCACAATACCTAGATTGTGGAACCAACCTAGATGCCCTTCAATAGATGAATGGATAAAGAAACTGTGGTGTATATACACAATGGAATTTTACTCAGCCATAAAGAAGAATCAAATCATGGCATTTGTAGGTAAATGGATGATGTTGGAGACTGTCATGCTAAGTGAGATTAGTCAATCCCCAAAATCCAAAGGCCGAATGATCTCTCTGATAAGTGAATGATGATGCATAATGCGGGGTGGAAGGGAGGCAAGAATAGAGGAAGGATAGATTGCATAGAGGGAAGGGGGGGTGGGGTTGGGGTGGGGTGGTAAGAATAGTAACAGAATGAGACAGATATCATTGCCCTGTGTACATGTATGAATGCACAGATGGTGTGACTCTACTTTGTGTACAACCAGAGAAACAACAGCTATACTCCATTTGTGTACAATGAATCAAAATAAATAATTTTTTTAAAAAGCCCTTAAAAAATAAAAGCAAAATAAAATTCTTTTTAATTGCATAATGCTTTTTTAATTGTAGTATTCACAACCTGGATATCAGACTGGTGCTTTCCATGATGTATGTAGTATCTCATTTACTTAAATCTGTTTTGTTTTATATCAGAACATCTTTTAGTTTTCAAGAGCTGTTTTATAAACAAATGATATATTTCCTCTTTGAAAACATAATTTTTAAAAACCTGCACAAACTCACAGTATGAAAGAAAGAAAGAGAGATAGAGAGAAAGAAATAGCCATAACCATTTCTACCAAGTGTAACTTGAAATGTTAGGAGTGAAATGAAATTGAAATTATTTATACCCTTCCTATCTTTCTAAATCAATTTTTCAAAGTTATTATACCCTTAGGATATGTATTGAGACTTCATTTTCACCATTAATTTATGTTGTCTAGTATACAATACTTCTCCCCACATTTTTGTTCTCTATAGTTTCTGGTAATGTTTAGTATTAAAAGAGTTGGGATTGTTAATATATTTTACTGTGCTAAATATTTCCAATTTTGTGATGAAGGTATACATATTTGTAATTTTAAGAATGTAAAACTAAAGGCTCAGAGTTGCTAATTTAGAATAAATATTAGAGAGTTAATGATTGAGATTTTACTTTAAATTATTAAGTGAATTTAACAATGGTTTTCAATGTCTATACATTTATAAGTTATTTTTGGAAAGAATTTATAACATTTTCATTCAGATAAATAGGAATAAATAGATGTGTGTATATATATGTGTGTGTGTGTATATATATATATATATACACACATATACACCATATATATGTGTGTGTGTATTTCAAAAACAACTCCATCATATCTAGTATTTTTTCATTTACAGTTGCAAAAAAGTTATAGAACTCTGTCTTCCTGGATCCTGGAGAGCTATAAAGCAGTAAAGAGCAAAAATGACTTTTCATAAATATTTTCATGAGTTTTAATGGAATTATAGAATATTTTATGGCAGAGATACCACAGTACTGATTGAATCATCAAATATTTCCTAAACAATATTACAATATTAATGTCCAGAGCATATTTCTAAGAAGTCATACTTGTAATGCTATGTCAACTTTATGATGCCATTCAGTTTAACAGCATTAAACCCTTTGTTAGGAACATGGACTAGAGACTTCCAAAATGATACATCTAGATAATGTTGACCTGAGCCCCTTGTAAATAAACCAAAATCCTGTCAAAGAATTTTGTAAATTCTGTATGAAGGTTAGAAGGACTCAGCTCTGAATGCCAACTTTCTGTTGATTCTTATCTTTCACTTTATATTTCAGAATGATTCTTTTAACTCCATCCTAGGCGCAAAACTAATATGGAACATGTAACTTGTTCTCTGAGGCCTTAAAACATGCCAAATGCAAGCAAGAATACATAAAAATGTTTTAAGCAGAATTCCAGTGAATAATACATCAACTTGATATATCAAAGTCAATTCAAATTTCATGTGAGATATGCTTATACTCCAAATACACTGATCACCTAGATACAGAAGATTTTCCCCAAAATCCACCACACCAAATGGCACTGTGGCCTCTTGACATTTTCCTGAGTCCATTTTTGTATTTGAATCAATTGAACCACAGTCCTCCAATGACTCTTTTTTCTTAGTCTATTATGCAGGACAATTCAGGACTTTTTAATATCTATATTTATAACCACCATTTATGACCACCTGAACAAGAAAAATATCAATGCTAAAACCATATGAACTGGAGATCCTAGGCAGGGGAATTCTTATTTATTTTTTGCAGATCTATTGACTAAATTTGTTCACTCCATTTAAAGGAGAAAGTGGACAGCATCAGTACATTAATTTTGAGAAATTTAGATATTGTGCTACACTCTAAAGATACTGCATTGACAACTAAGTCCTTTGGAATCTAAATACCCAATCACTTCCCATTTGGTCTGGGCTAGACAGAAAAAGAAAAAAGTAAATATTTATGGACTGTCTTTTATGCTTTATATAAATTTATATAGAATGAATGTCTAATTTAATCCCTGCAATTAGGTATTACTATCCTTATTTTACAGAAAAACAAAACTGACACTCTGAGAAATCAGTAGCTTAACATTATAATTAGGAGTATAAACTTTAGAATCAAACTGTTTTCATTGCAATATGTTTCTATTAAAATGAGTTTTCTAATGTAACAAAGGAAAGAAAAGAAAAATACTATGTTGAGTGAAACAAAGTCCATGTACTTATACAGTTTACTGTTTAGCAGAGAGAGATAAAGAAATTAACACATAAATAATCAAAGGTAGGAGCTGTAATTAAGATCTGAATTTTAATTGAAAACACAAGGAAGACCTCTCTGAGAGGTATTCATGTGTAGTGTGCACTTAGCAATGAGAATGAGCTAGGCATGGAAATGTCAGAGGAAGATGTACAAGGTCTTCAGGTAAGAAAGGTCCTTGGGTGTTTGAGGGAATGAAAGGTCAGGGGTTAGTGGTAACAGGAAAGTAGGGAAATGGAGAACAAAGAGTTTCTGGAAGAAGGCAGAGGGTAGCTTCCAAAGGGATTTAAAAGCAGATTTAGTATTCGAGAGATTATTTTAGATATAATGAAAAGTCCTTGAAAAGTTTTTGTGAGGAGAAGGCATGATCCAGTTAACATTACTTACTTACCATCCAGTTAAGATTACTTTACAATCTATGAAGAATAGATCCACCAACAGCAAAAAATAACATCTATCTTCATAAATATAGAAAAGTTTATAAAATTAGAGACACAAAACAAAAATTAGGTCTAGCAGACCTTTTTAAAGTTACATGACATTAAACATACAAATATGTCCCATGAGAAAAGACTTGCCTATTACAACCATTAGAATTCTAGAATAAAGTTCATAGGAGACATTACATACATGACCTTCCTCATGCAGATAAATGTTAGGATTACTCAACATGCCTTTTTCCATGTGATCATCAAATGGAATATCCCAATTTTAATATTCTCATTGAAGTCACACAAGGGCATCCAGATGGAATCTCACAGGACAAGGGGTATACTAAGTAAAAAATTGAAGGTCTTTTTTTCTGTTGTCTTTTCAATCACACACTTCCATATAGCTAACTGGATGTAGTTCAGTGGTAAAGAATTTGTCTACTGTGTGCAAGGCCCTGGGTTCCATCTCTATATCACTTGGAAAATTAATGATTATGTGTCTTAGTCTATTAATTATATAAATTTTGCATTCAGATGTGGCTGCACTAAGAAACAATGTACAAAAACACCACCAGTATGTAATATGTTTTTGGTATCAACTGTTCAGTGAACATGAAGAACCATATCATAGATTCAATAGGTGCTTTTTCAATCAAATTTATACATTTAAAAATAACTTAATTACATGCCTAGTAATAAAGAGGCAACAATAGAGGGCCACTGGTTGCTAAACTTAGTTTTATGTATAATAGTGAAATATGACATATTAATTTCATGCTAATATTCAGAATATTTTCTGTAGCCCCTGATTTCCTTTTTGTGCAGTTTTGTATTTTCCTAGTGGCTGTGAGAATAAGTTTAAATCTGGCGTGAGTAGGGCTGTTCCCCCAGTATATTTCCTTCCTTACAAAACTGTTGCAGAGCCTTTTAAATTTGAATTATAACAGTAATTCAGGGGAAGGTATGCTGCCTTCCAACCAGTCTGAGCTCTTAATAGCTTATTCACATGTGATGACACATGACATAGGCTTTATTATGTATTTTAGAAAATCAGCCAGTACACTCTGCCTTTCTCTTCTGGAGGTTGTAAAAATGTAAACAAGAAATACCCCCAAGGATAAGAGACATGAACATAAAGCACAATTTGTTTAACCTACCCTACAGTTTTTCATAACATCTATTCCTAATCCTTAAAAAAAAAAGGTTCATCTTTGCTTCTTATGAAGTAAAAATTTTGGCCATTCTTTTCCATACCCTTAGTCCATTCAGACATTTATTGAATGGAACTTTCCCTGTAAACCAATAAAACAGGTAGCAATTTCAAAAATGATTCATGTCATTTTCCAGAATTAGTTTTTAGATTGTGCCACCAAGAGATTTCCATAATGCTAACCCACTTCTTTGTTTTCCATAATATAAAAAAATTTAGTTTTGTTTTATGCCACCACATTGATGGAAATTATAAATAAAGGAGGTTAAGATAGTTCAATCTGATATAACACAGGAACTGGCCCTCCTTAATTTGTTTTCCTTTTTCCAACTTCGTTGAAGTATAATTGAAAAAGAAAATTTTATATAAGGTGTACATCATGATATTTCGTTATAAATTTATATTGTTAAGTGATTACCAGTCAAGGTAAATAACATTTCCATCACCTACCTTCCTCCCTCCCTCCCTCTCTCTCTCTCTCTCTCTCTGTGTGTGTGTGTGTGTGTGTGTGTGTG
>JAJEJO010005694.1:88637-104678 GCA_020662805.1 Glaucomys volans
CTCTCTCTCTGTGTGTGTGTGTGTGTGTGTGTGTGTGTGTGTGTGTTGAGAATACTGAAGATCTACTACTCTCTTAGGAAATTTCGTGTAATTCAATACGGTCTTATTAACTATAGTCACAATGCTATATTAGGTCTCCAGAACTTATCACTGAAAGTTTGTACCATTTGACCAATACCTTCCTACTTCCCCTATCAACTGATACTTGATAATCACCCTTCTGTTTTTAGGAGTTTAAAATTTTTAGAATCTACATATAATTAAGGTAGTGCAATATTTGCCCTTCTGTGTCTGGCTTATTTTACTCAGCATATAAGAGTGAATAATAATATTCCATTGTATGTGTGTATGCATGTACACACACACACACACACACACACTTCCTTTATCCATTCATCCATCAACAGGCACTTAGATTGTTTCCATATTCTGACTATTATGAATAATACTGCCATGAACATGGGAATGAAGATCTCTCATCAAGATACAATTTTATTTTCTTTGGATATATATCTAGAAATGGAATTGCTGGATAATACTCCAGTTCCTTTTTTAAAAATTTCATGAGAACGTTTCATACTATTTTCTATAAAACAGTACTAATTTGAATATCCAACAATGTATAAGTGTTCCATTTTCTCTACATCCTCACCAACACTTGTTATTCTTTCTTTTCAAAGATAGCCATCCAAACAGATATGAGGCGATATCTCATTATGGCTTCAGTTTTCATTTTCCTAATGATTAGTGATGCTGAGCACATTTTCAATGGTTATATCCTCAACCATTTGTATATCTTCTATTGGAAAAAATGCCTGTTCAAGTAGTAATCTATCTGTATTTGACTCATATTTGTAAAAGTGTAGAGACCTGCTTATAGGAAGAAAAAGGCAGAGACTCTCTGATATAAAACAAATACAAAATAAGTGTGAATAAAATCTTTGAGTTGTGCTGTCTGTGGTAAATACAAGGACAGTACCCAAGATAAAATAAGGTAGCCATGAGTTAAGGGCACTGTGATCATTTCTGTGAAGCAACCCATCCCTTTGGAGTCCCCAGAAGCTGCCAGTTTCAGACATGGGTAGTCTGGCTCCCCTGCCTAGCTCACCCTGCTAACCCAACAGGTGCAGCCTGAAATAGATAAGCTGGAGCTGGCCACTTGCATTCTCCTTGAAAAGAAAAAAAAATGTAAAAAGCCCCTATTGTAAGCCTGCCAGGATTTTTTAATGATTTTCACTTTAAAAACTAGCTTGCTGAAGTTACTCACTACTACTAATTCCCTTACTTGGAGTAGTGGTCCTGACGTGTCAGTCTGTTTTCTTTCTTTTTCCTCTCTTTCCGCCAAATAAATTTCTTTTTCTACTCTAATGTCTGGTGGTCTCACTATGCGTGGATAACCGGACCCCACAACAATATTCAGTGAAGGATTGTGGAGAAAGTGTGTGGGAAGAATTTGCGTAAGAGTAAGGTTTATGAAATGCTCTCCTGTCTAATTCTACTGGTGAGTTTGGGAGTCTTGAATGGGCAGAATTAGAGAAATGGGCACAAGAAAGGATGATAAAGGATGGAAAGATCTGATATATATTGGAAACAGCAGAAAATAGTGGTGAAACAGAAAAGGAATTGGATTTTTCTGACGGAATGAGACCTTACAGGTTGGAAAGACCATGTTTGAGTTTGAAAGTCATTCAGTAGAAGGAGAAAGATTTTGATTCCATTTCTATGCATGTCATACCGTGACAGAGAAAAGGAGAAACAGGGTTTTAAGTTCTATGACAATCCAAGAAATTGATTTAAGAGAGAAAGTTTTAAAAAATTAAGTTGCCTTTCAATTTGGTTCCAATAGTCAATTGTTTTTCATCTAATGCAGCACTGAGTTTGGGTCACTTGGTATTTAAGTTTTAAACGTTTAAATGAGGATTCTCTGCTTCTTCCTCCTCCAAGTGAAGTCAGCAAAATACGTCTCCAATTTAGGTTTTTATTTTATTATATCTACTTGTATAGATATACATAATAAAATACCTGTCATTTATCAAGAACCTACTATGAGTTAGGTTTTTTGTACAAATCTCTAATTATGATAAGGTCATTAATACTGTGCCCATTTTTACAGCTAATGGGACTGAGTTTCAGAGATGTTAATTATCTTATTGAGAGCTACACACCTACTAAGTGGGTCTGCAGGAGATTTTAACATAAACTGCACGGTCCCAAAATCTATTGAGGTTTTTACTCTATCATTCTGATTCCCCATGCATTCTTCCTTCTGAGCAAAGAAAGAAAAGAAAAAATTAGGAAGAAACAAATATTAAACTGCCTTTTATCCTTCAACTGCCGACATAAATATTTTCTCTCTGAACTTACTTTGAACTGAAACCAGAGAACTAAGATCTATTACATAATAGTATATAATTTAAATGAACAAGCATACAATTATGTGGTTCAGTTGAATTTCATCTGACTTATTTCTTCACACAGACACTGCTTTTGACTTGGGGGCCAAAATATGCATATAGAAATAAGAAATCATTGGTTAGTGATACTGAAAGATCACAGATATTCTTCCTCTCAACACAGATCACAGACAAAAGTATATGCTCAAAAACCCCAAAATTCAGAGAGAAATGAGGGGAAAAAACCTATAAACTGGTACTGAATGCCTCTTTCTCTAAATAAAAGAGAAATTCCACAGAAACATGAGAAAACAAAGCTTCATTGATCATTTGTCTACCTGGGACACTGTCAGTGATATTCAGGTCCAACCCCCTTTGTCTTATCAGAATGTTTGTCTGGCAGTGCTCTTACGGATTATCTATTTCTGCTGAATAACTTGCAGCAGGGCTGCTAATCAAGGGAGAAAAGAAACTGCCTTTGGTGATGAAAATTGCTTTCCAGTGACTGATTGTGCTAATCAATCTTCTGCAAGGGAAATCAGGAGTAAAAGATGGCCAATAATTGCAAAACACTGCTGCACACATGAAGAAAATAGCTGATATACAAAGAGCAGAAAAGCAACTCTTGAGAATATGGTGCAGTTAGTTACAGGTTGGAAAAACAGAATTTCACCATTTAACACCTAGGTCTTATTTTAATATGTGGGTAAGGACCTCATGTATTTTACTATTGCATTATAGTAGTTGATAACACTTCATAATTTGAGAATAATCTGGGATTTCTCATTCAAAAACTGAAACCTCATTGAAAGTTACTTATTTTCAAATTGCTGATGCAGGGATTATGTTTAGCTTCTGATCATTATTTTTGCATGTGATAACCACAACTAATTAATGGCAGCAAATTAGTTCTAAGCAATCCCAACTATCAGTGCAACTCAAGAAATGATCCTGCTTTAGTTTCTTTGTTCTGCTTTTGCTTGTAAATCTATTGTGATATTATAAGTATGAAATTCAATGTAATGTTGTCTCTATGTTAGTTTTATGCAGACATTATGAGGTAGAGTCAAAAACTTATAATTCTCTCCACAAATAATCATGAAGTTTTTCCAATCTTTCATGAATTTAATACAATTTTTATAACTGTGTAATTTAAGAGTTAACTACATAAGAAATCTGAAATCATGCATGTGAGTAAAATATATGAAGCTGGGCACAGTGGCATACTCCTGTAATCTCAGCTGCTCTGGAGGCTGAAGCAGGAGGATCCCAAGTTGGAGGTGAGCCTGGGCAATATAGTGAAAACCTGTCTCAAAATATAATTCAAAAGAGCTGGGTAGGCATGGTGGCTTGCATGTGTAATCCCAGAGACTCAAGAGGCTGAGGCAGCAGCAACTTAGTGAGACCCTGTCTTGAAATAAATTTTTAAAACTTTGTCTAGGAATGTGGCTCAGTGTTTGAGTGCCCCTGGGTTCACTCCCTGGTACCAATCAATCAATTAATCAATTGGGCTGGGGACGTAGCTCAGCGCTAAAGTACTTGCCTAGCATGCACAAGGCTCTGGGTCCAATATCCAGCACTGCAAGAAGAAAAAAAAAAGAGAGAGATAGATAGATAAGACAATGCCTGAAAATTGGTAAACCAATTTTAGCTGCTTAGAAGCACATACTATGTTTCTGGAAATCTAAGAGACAATCAATTGCAAACCTCATTAAAGTAATTAAGGAAGAAAAATATTGCAAATCAAATTAAGATGTATTGATCTAATGGAAGCCCTGCATGACACATGATTTGGTTACACCAGCCTCTTTTTGTTGACTTTTCTATATCTAAGCATTTGGAAATGTCTTCTAATTTCAAGTGATTTGTAAATTTCTCCTACCCAGAGTTGCATTGCTTGGAGTACCTTAGGCAATTTCAAAAGAATGTACCAAAAGCTAAAACAGCAATGTCTATTTGTAATAGTAATCTAGTATTTTATGAAGTATTTTTGTATTTCTTTGTATAAAACTGTGAAATCATGTTTGCTCCTCCAATGATAAATATTTGATTTAATAGCATTCAATTTGTGTCCTATTGCTATATTTTCATGCCCAAATTCTGCATTTCAAACCAAATCTTATGGATAATGTTGGAAAGCAATGAAATTCAACATGTTTAGTAACATAACTTGACTGAAATGATATTAAAATCTATGACAGTGTACATAAGTAGGCAATGGCAAATGCTATTCAACTGTTAGCTGGGTGGTGGGGATTGTAAGATAGGGACATATCATGATTTCAAAGTTGAATGTGTAAAGTGTGCCTCTTAAAAATTACTGAAACATAGTTATATAACTTCAAGATGAAACTTTAAAAATAATGATGTCCAATTCCTTTATTTTTCACAGTGAGAACATGAGGTTCAATCAATTAAGAAAAGCTATCTCAGAGAGTGGTGGAAACTAGGTAAGAATCCTAATTTTAGAGCAATATATACTCTATTCATTTCTATCTTGGTGATCTGCCCCTTTCAAATGATTTATCACTTTATGATTTTCTCATTTTCTTTGCTCAAAACTGCTGTTTGATTGAAGACTGATTTAACTCATCATTCTATCAACCACTGATCATTGAACATACTATATGTGTTGTGAATTGAAAGTTTTTTCTGTTCTCTATTAAGTGAACCTGCTTGACCATACAAGATATTTTTTTACTCCATTAAGTAATTTCAATATCTAATTTAATTTCTAGTAAAAGATAAATTTATTTTCCTTGGTTAATCTTAAAGTAATACTTTTCATGACAACAAATTATATGCCTTCCTTTTGTTTTCTGTATCACCTCTATATTTCTTCATTCATTTTTCAAGAGTTGCCACAATTCAGCCTCATCTATATTATTCCATTTTGTTTACATCTACCTGAAAGCATATTGTCCTGATTTTTACTTAGGTCACCATAACTACTACTAATAAATGATTATAAAACTATTGTTCAATCTCAGCATTTTAGTTATTGTCTGTAAAATCTTCTGAAATTTAGGTAATTTATTAAATTAATTGACTTTGACTGACAGTATATAATATACACTATATTCTGAGCTTTGAACTTTACCTTCCAATGCAATTTGAAGAACCAAAACAGGAGGGTCTGAGGTCAACATATTATTAATTCTCATAACAGTTTTTACTTCTTCATTTGGCTTTAATGGTTCTGTTTTAAGTTGGTGTTTCATGTTGTGCAATAGATATTGTCAGACATCAGATGTGTGTGAAGGCTTTCTCAAGCAGAATATCACCTTTTCCATTTTTTTCTCATGATAATATATCTCTGTCAGCAATGAAGCTTCTTCCTAAAACAGTCAACTAAATTTAAAAACCATTAAGTCAAGCATCACTGAATACATTAAAATTAAAATTGTTACTATATAACAGATGGTTGATACTGATTTCTGGTATTATGTCTTTCACACACCTACTATGTTAAAAAAAAGTACTCAAAATATTGAAGGACTAACTAAATACAGAAATAAAACCTGTATAGTAAAAGTAGACCTACAAGTACCTAAATATGTTTGTCATTCAGAAAATATTATGGATCCATAGAAGTATGTTTAGCTGTGGATTAAAGAACTAGGGAATAGTAATGGATTACTTGAGTTGGTTTGTGATAGATAGTAATTTCCTTTCACCTTTTCTCACTCAATAAGATGAAGTCCTAAGGATGTTCTATAATCTGCACACCATGATCACTTTGCCATGAAGATTAATTGACAAGACTTATGATATAATGTATTTATCATATCTATGTTTCAAATAAAACCATATGTACATAATTATAAATATGATTCAATCACCTTTTACCTAGTAAAATATCTACATGTGTAGCACTATTTATAGAACTATACAGATATAGATTAGATATACTATGAGTACAGGATTTACCAATTAAGGTTTTGTAAATTAAATAATATATTAGATATAAATTAAATATTCAAAGAAGACAATTCAATTATCTGACCTAGAAATAGCCATTAAAAACCATGGTCTCTAATCCCAGTGGCTTGAGAGGCTGAAGCAGGAGGATCAAGAGTTCAAAGTCAATCTCAGCAAAAGCAAGGCACTAAGCAACTCAGTGAGACCCTGTCTCTAAATACAAAATAGGGCTGGGGATGTGTCTCAGTGATTAAGTACCCCTGAGTTCAATCTCCAGTACCCCCAAAGAAGAAAACATGGTCTCAAGAAGATTCTCAGTATATATAAACAAAATTACTTTGTTTTAAAAATCATATCATGCAGTATAGTTAATGTGATCCTAGTTAAAAATCAATATATTTTATACATAGCTGCCAATATATATTTATTTATCTATATATTAATATTTGAAAGGTTATAGAGTTCAGTTACTTTTTGTACAAGGGATTGAACCCAGAGGTCCTTACTACCAAGTCACATCCCCAGACCTTATTTATGATTTTTATTTTTTTTGAGACAGGGTCTCGGTAAGTTGCTGAGGATGACCTGGAACTTGCGATCCTCCTGTCTCAGCCTCCCAAGCCACTGGGATTATAGGTGTGCGCCTCTGTGCCTGGCTTAGATTCAAATTTTAAATGAAAACAATGAATAGTATGAGCCATGGCATATGAAACACTATTCCAAGAAATTAAAATGAGATTACAGAAAAGCCATCTCTGAATATTTTACATTATTGACTTTATTAAAACTTAGGATGGTAATTGTAATTTATTACCATTTTTTTAAAAAAATTCTAATCAACATGGATCTGCTCCAGGAGAAATAGAACTGAGGAGCCTGGGGCTCACTTTCTCAGAGAGGATCTTTGGAACCACTAGATTTTTCCAATGACCAGAACTTTGAAAAGATCTTGATTAAGCCATAACCAAAGGGAAATAAACATAGAGACACATGAACCCACATATCAGATTTATAAAGTGCTGTTTGCTTGTTTTCAATCTGAGTTCTACAAAGAAGCCTCTCTATGAAACCTATAGCATATCTTCATGAAACCAAATCTCCAATATCTGCAATGAATAAGAAACCAAATATAATTCTAGATTCTTGGAGGTCTGAACACAACAAAGCAAAGTCCTTGATGAGATTTTTACTCATTTTGACCCCAATTGGGCTTTCTTACTAGGTTCTACTTTCTGATTTGGGAACTTAACTTTCCCCACAACTATTGATAATTAAGGGAAGACTTTTCAGGAAAATTTTGTGAGAATATACCGTCAAGCTAGATGTGCTAGCACTTTCCTGTAAACCCAGGAACTTGGGAAACTGAGGCAGGAGGATCGAAAGTTTGAGATCAGCCTCAGCCACCCAGCAAGTCCCTAAATGATTTAGTAAGACCCTGACTCAAAATAAGAAATGTAAAGGGCTGGGAATGATGTTGCTCAGTGGTTAAGTATCCCTGGATTCAATTCCTGGTACCAAAATAATAATAATAATAATAATAATAATAATAATAATAATAATAATATATTGTCATACTTCAACATATCAGAAATGGTTTCAAACATAAAATTCTCTGTCCCCAAATGTCTAAATCCTAATTTTGTTTGCCACCCATTCTGGTATATTGTTAGCAGACTAACATAATGGTAATTTCACAAAATCACCTTATCTCCATTTACTAAAAAGAATCACCATTTTGTTTTTTTTCACTCTGTATAAATTAAAGAATGTCAAATAGTGATACTTGGGAAAAATGCCAAGTTATAGTGATGCTATCAGAGCTTATTAATTAGAATATTTAACTGACCATAACCAGAAGATAGAATAAATATATGAAATAAGAATGTGAATGCTTAGAGACAGTTTCCTGATTAAGAGTGTTTTAAAATTAAAGTGCACAATCCAGTTTTTCTCCTTACTTGTATTCTCACAGAGGTCTGTACTCTAGAGGCTGGATGTTTCATAAAAATGCAAACATATTCTTCTCACCTACAACATTATCAATAAATAGAATTTAAAAAGGTAAAAATCTTTCAGTCTAGAGTTGGGAATGTGGAAAATATCTTTATTTCAGTAGATAATTTTTCAAAGTGAAATACCTATTTTTCTTGCCACTTTAAAGGAAATAAACATTGATAAATGTTATTAACATTTAATGAATGATTAATAGCACTGTCTTTTCCATAATAATTTATTATAAGTGTTTTATCTTGTTCAAGAGACATGTAAATAATTGTATGCAATGCCATTTATAAATGCTTTATAACAGGTTGATAGAATATTATTTAGAACCCACTTCAAACATTAAAAAAGGTAAGAGCAAGTCTCCTAATGATTGAATCTTAAAAGTCTATGTTCTCATTAATCAAGTTTCTTAAATCATTTTTAAATGTTACTTGAATTTAAAATGCGAGTGTCATTTCTTACTCAGTTTTTTCCTAAAGTAGAAATAAAACAGATCTATAGCACTCCACCAGAGTAAGCACATTGAATGGAATTGATAGGAGCAGTGTTAGTAAAATTTCTAGAGGACTACCTACCATCAAAGCCTGGAATGTTCTATAATTAATTTTAGCCAGGTCCTATGTAAAGGATGTCATAGAAAGGAACTTAAGAGAAATCTTTTTAGATGACATCTAACAGTAACTTACTAGTAGTAAAATTGACATCAAAATAAATGCCATTTATTGCTGAAAATCTGGGAATTTCCAACCTTAGGTGGCATTTTGCTCTTCTGGCCTCTTGATAGAAATTCTGGCATTACATATCCATGGAACATAATGACCACTTTCAGAAGCTGAGATAGATATCAAAATTCACACCAGCCTCCCCTAGTCTTAAGAAGAGAAGCAGTCCCCAGTTTTGTCTGGGACATAAGGGGATATGGGGTGTGAGTGGGGATTCCTTAGAAGTTGAGACCTTCTTAGCTGTTATTCAGAAATTATACTTGTAAATCCTCTTGTCCTTCATGCCCTTCATCTGCCCTTTGTAAGGATCAAACCATTTGCTAACATCTTCAGCATACTCATTCAGAAACACCATATTTGAATATAAGAGGAAAATAGATTTTATATACACTTAGGGAAAATAAACAAAAAATAAGAAAACTTCTACAGTGATAAAGACAGCACCAATCCAAAATTTAACAGAAGTGATTTCATACATAAAAAGATCCATTTAATACTGTAGTCCTTGTTTTTTTTTTTAAATAGAGCAAAGTTGTACAGACCATGTCTCCAGGCCTTGTGAATTCGTCCTTGGTTATCTCTTAACCATTAATGTTTTTGTCATCAGTACCATCTTCCTTACTCGGATTTGCTCTCTCTGTGACCAGTCCCTTCCCTTCCCAATTTATCTTCCACAGTTCTACAGGATTGTGTTTCATAAATACATTATTGGTCATAACAGTCCTTCAGGTACTTACTATTCTTGAAATTAGCATTTCTCACTCAAGATCCTCCAAGCACTTATGTTTCTGGACCCAATGCATACTGTTGTTTTGTTTTGTTTTGTTTTTCCGGTGCTGGGGATTGAACCCAGGGCCTTGTGCTTATGAGGCAAGCACTCTACCAACTGAGCTATATCCCCAGCCCTACATACTGTTTGATGGAAAAAAGGAAACTGCAATCAAACATACTTGGAAAATACAAAGTTGAACAGAGTAAAGTTAATTTCTGTAGTTCATGTTGCCTTTGGAAGCCCAAGAACTCAATGTGAATTTCCAAGTAAAAGATATAACACACTTCCAAAATTGATTTGTCCATTTGAATAATGATTTGCAGAATATTTACCATCAACTTGAAGAACACTTCAGGGTACTTTTTAGATACTGACCTATAGTATGATGACTCAATTTTGAATCTGATATTTAGTCCATGAACTTCACAACTGGTCCCTCTATTGGTTTCCTAGGCCTGGCATAATGCAGTACCACAGAACAACTTTAACAACAGAAATATATTCTTTGACAGATCTTGATGTTGAAAGTACAAAGTCAAGGTGTCAGTAGGACTATGTTCTCTCTGAAGGCTCCAGGATTCCAACCATGCCTCTTCCTAGATCTTGATGGTTACAAGCAATCCTTGCCATTTGTTGACTTGCAGATATATAACTTCAGTCACTGCTTATTACATGTCCATCTTTGTCTTCACATCACATTTTCTCTGTGTTTGTGATCTTTTTGGTCACTGATTTTATATTCATTTCCCATATATCAGCCAATAAGATTTATTTACTATTGTCTAAGTATACATACCCTGTGCTTTCCTTCTTCTATCGTTAAGACTTACAGATTATGTGCCAGGATTAGTTACCTTTGGGACAGATACTATATGATGTTGAATCACTCAGTATCTATACCAACTTCTCAATCTCTTCTATTGAAGATAGAAAGAGAAATACATGAAATCCCCATCATAAAAATCCCAGGGGAAGGCCATCCTCCTCAACAATAAAAATGCAATAATTGTGAATAGAACCTTTTCCTTCTATACTGTTCTTGTCTTCCTACCTGGAAAATGAGGAGACATAATGACTGGAAGCATAACAGAGACTTTATGACCATAAAGGTAAAAGCCACTTTGCCCCACACACACTTAGTGCGGCAGAAAGACTGAAGAAGACTTGATGCTTGATGACAATATCAGGCTTCCCAATTCCTAAACTTTATGAGTGTGTGAGCCACAGTTTGAAGGGTTTTCTTTAACTAGCAGTCAAATATAATACTGATTAATAAATCCTTTCAATTTTCCAAATTCAAGTTAAATTTATTCCTAATATTCAACTCAAGAGACAATTTTCTATAGCTGGAAAGTCTTTTTTCTTCTTTGAATTGACATGATGACTGATTACTGAGATTCATTTATCAATCCTGCCCTGCCAGGTGGTATTTTTCCTATTTTACTCTTGAATTGTGATTTCAAAATTTTGTGTACTTTATTTTTATATTTACCTATATAACTAAAAGTAATACTGTATGTTGTATGACATATAATTAATATATAATAATATATTAAGTTATAATTTTATATATTAATAATATATAATATGATATATAATATATAATAATATATAATATAAGGATATATAATAATATAATATATTATAATATTTATTATATATTGTTTTATAACAATGTTATATATTAATATTATGTATGATAATATGTTATATAATATATAATATTATAATTTAATATGTTAAATTATAAAAATAATTAAAGGTCATGTAATAGTTGTATTCTGTGAGTCACAAATGTAACATTTAGGAGAAAGCATGGCTTCTTATATTTACTCCTACTTCACAGTAAATAATAGGGAAGTATATTTTTTATAAAAATAAATATTTGATTTATTGATATTTTAATTTTATCACTCTTTTGGATAATATCTGACACTTATTAAGTGTTTACTAGACATTAGACCATATTTTAAGCACTTTAAACATTAAAATCTTAGTTCGTTGTGAAAAACAGATACTGCTGTATCTCTTTTACAGAAAAGGAAACTGAGACACAGAGGCAACATGACCTGCCTTACATTATTTAGCTAGTAAGCTGTTGGACAAAAAGTTGACTTCAGGCAGTTCTATGCCAAAGTGTTCACTCTTCACAGTATACCTTGTGTTGACTTTGAAATAGTCAGAGTTTGGATCTGACATGTACTCCATGTGTTAAGCCTTCATCCCCAATGCAACAATGTTCAGAGATAAGGCTTTTGGGAAGTAATTGTGTCACACGAGAGTGCTGATTTCATTCATGGGTTAATCCATTGATCAGTTCATGATTGAATGGCCTATTGGGAAGTAGTGAAAACTGTAGGAAGTGGAGCTTCCTTGGAAAAAGTAAGTCAGCAGGGCACATGCCCTGGAATGGTGTGTCTTGTCTCCCAACCTTTCCTTGCTTTCACTCTCTACTTCCTGTTAGTAGGAAAAATATTTTATGAAGATATATTCACTGGATGCTTTAATCAGTTTTTTTTTTTCACTGCTGTGACTAAAAGTGGCAGAACATGATGGTAGAAGAGTGTGGTGGAGGGAAGAGGCTGACATGATGATCAGGTAGCAGAGACTTCACCTGCCAGGTACAAAATATATACCCCAATGTCATGCCCCCAGTGCCCCACGTCCTCCAGCTACACTATACCTGCCTTCAGTTACCACTCAGTTAATACCATTAGGGGGATTAATTCACTGACTGAGTTAATGCTCTCAGAACTCAATCATTTCTCCTGTAAACCTTCCTGCATTGTCTCACACATGAGCTTTTGGAGGATACCTCACATCCAAACCATAACATTCCCCCACTGGCCCCCAAAAGCTCACAACATAATACAAAATACTTTTCATCCATTTCCAAGAATCCCCATAGTCTCAAAATTTCCAAGAATGCCCAAAAGTTCAAGTTCAAAGTCTCCTCTGAGACTCAGCAAGCTCAAATTGTGAGCTCCTATAAAAAATCAAAAACGATTTACAAGTATCCAATATATAAAGGTACAGAGTAAACATTTCCATTCACAGAAATAGAGGCACAGAAAGAAGGGATAGGACCAAAGCAAGAATGAAATCCAGTAGGGCAAACAAGTCCTATAGCTCCATATCCAGAATCTGGGACACATAGCACGGTGATGTTCTGTCCAAAGGGCTCCACTCCTGTAGCCTTATTGGTTGCAGCCCAAGTGGCCTTTCTATTAGTTTGTCCCAGCTCAATTCCTGCACCCTTCCCGGGTGGATGTTCCACAGTACTGGCATTTTTAATCTCCAAGTTTGCCATAGCAGCTTCAGCTTCCTCCTCACATCTCCATACTTTGCCCTCTCAGGGGGTGACTGCAGGGACTCTGACCCAGCTGCACTTTGCCTGATGTCCCAGGTCCTCCTTTGAAATCTTGGTGGAAGCCGCCATAACCCCCTAACTCCAGCATCCTGCATTCCTGCAGAACCAGTACCTTGTGGTTGACACCAAGGTCTGCCACCATCTAAAGCAGTAGCCAGGCCTCCAGGTACTCTGGCTGCAGTATTTTCTAAGTGCCTGGGTGGCTGAGCACATTAATAAACTTCCTAGGCCCCTTTGTGCAAGGAGGGTGCCCCACTGGTCTCTTAAGAGAATTTTTACTTTTACTTCCTTGAGCCTGGGATGGGTGTGGTCTTGCCAGCTCCTGAGATGCCCTCAAGCCATCTTTTCTATTGTCTCTCGGCAAAGTCTATAGAATTTATTTAGTGTCAGGAATGTCTTTAACAACTCTTAGTCCCAGTTTTACTCCCACCTTTCAAGTCCAAGTTTTTCAAACCTTTCTGCTCTGATTTCTGTTCCTGATTATCACAATAAACTTGGCTAAAAGCCACCAGCAATATCCATGCTACCACCTGAATACTATGCTGTCTAGAAATTTGTTCTGCCAGATTAAGAAGTCCATCACTTTTAAAATCCATCTCAAAGAAGTCTTAGGACACCAGCAAAATGCAGACAACTTCTCAGCCAGAATATAACATGAATGGCCTCTAGTCCAACTACCAATAGTGTCCTTTTCTTCTAAACCCTCTTGAGCCCTATCTCACTGTCCAGTCCTATTGGCATTCTGGTCCTTCTGAGCTCACACCATAATCAGCCCTTAAGCTCCACTTACAATAATCTAAAGCATTTCCAGCTTATACTGCTAAGCATCTCAAAGTTCCTCCCACCAATTTCAAAAAGCTTCAAAAACTTATTGACCACATGGTCAAGTTAGTCATAGCAATAGCCCCACTCCCAGTACTAATTTCCATCTCAGTAAGCTTTTTTCACTGCTATGACTAAAAGACCTGACAAGAACAATTGTAGGTAAGGAAAAGTTAAATTGGGGGCTCATGGTTTCAGAGGTCTCAGTCCATAGACAGCAGGCTCCATTCCTCAGAGTTTAAGGTGAGGCAGAACATCATGGTGGAAGAATGTGGAGGAGAGAAGTGGCTCACATGCTAATCAGAAAGCAGGAAGTCCACTCATCAGATACAAAATATATACCCCAAAGGCACACCCCCAATGACCCACCTTCTCCAACCACACCCTACCTGTCTTCAGTTACCATTCAGTTAATCCCATCATGGAATTAATTCACTTATTGGTTTAAAATTCTCATTTAATCCTTCTTACATTGTCTTACACTTGAGCTTTTGGGGACACCTCATATCTAAAACATAACACTGGGTTATATGTTCAGACCTAAAATGTTCTCTTGGTAGTCTAGAAAGAAGGAATCAAAAAGGGCTGATACTGGTGTCCTCAATAAACTTTGAAGAATTTGATCAATATTACATTTATCCCAAGATAATCTTTAGACAACTTTAGAGGAAAATTTCTCTAGGATAATGAATTTTAAAGGCATCCATATATATCTGCTTGAGCCTGACCCCACAGCATGTACAAAACCCTTGGTAGTACCTTTGCTATGTACATATATTCATAAAAATACACATACACCAAATGAACAAGCACACAGACATACACATCCATGCACAGAAAACACATTCATAAACACATGCACATGTATGTAAAACTCGCGAAAGGGGCGACGGGGGCCCGGCGGGTAAAGCTCCCAAAGGCGACGGGCGCATGTACACACTTAAGCATGAACATACAGAAATCCTGTGCTAATCTTTACATATCATTAACATGCCAGATCTTCCCAGCAAAATGGAGAAGTAAATGACCACAGTGGACTTTTTGTTTTGTGGTATTTAGAGTTGAAACCAATGCCTGACACAAGCTAGGCAAGTGCTCTACTGCTGAGCTACATCTCCAGTCCACCACTATGTTTTAAGCATAAAATTTAGGATGAGAAGATTATATAGTCTCACCATTGAGAAAAGGAGCACTATGAACTAATGTTAGCTAATTTTCTTTTAAATAGAATGGGAAAAATTCCAGACCTCAGATTATTGTCATATGTATTGTTTTGTTTGTTGGTTGGATTTAGATATTTAATTGAACAATTGACAATTAAACATTTAATTCAGCAATCCCACTACTGGATATGAATCCAAAAGAAATTAAGTCAACATGTCAAAGAAATAGCTGCACCCCATGTTCAATGCAGCACTATTTACAGTAGCCAAGATACTGAAATAACCAAAGTATCCATTGACAGATGGAGAGATAAAGGAAATGCATATACTTTCTTTAATTATTTTTTAAAATTTGTTCTAATTTGTTTTACATGACAGTAGAATGCATTTATACATTTTGATAGATCATAAAAAAGAAGAACTCCAGTCATTTGGACAAGGTAGATGAACCTGAAGGACAACATGTATTGTTTTAAAAGAAGTACAGTCCATTAGATTTCTTATTTGATGTATGTTAGCCACTCACACATCCATTAAATGCTGCACCATCGTGTTGATGATTCAGGGACTTTGTCCATGCTATTCCTTCCTGCTACTTAGTTTGCTGGTACTCTTCTGGATTTCAAGGTAAGTTTATCCACCTTAGAGAAAACTTGAATGAAACAAGTACTAGATAAACACCTCCTTTGATAACCCTAAGTATATTTCTTTTATTGTGTTCATCACAGGTTACAATTTTACATTTATTTGTGTGATTATTTAATGAAAAGTTGTCTCCTGCACTACTGCACGAGACTATAAACTATGAAAACAAAGGCTATCTAATTTATAATAATAATATCTCCTCTGAACCTAGTACAGTGACTGGCACATG